>BQNB010023388.1:0-61879 GCA_026074375.1 Tanacetum coccineum
ATAAAATCCGTAAACATGATCAAACCAAATATCTTTTACCGGGAGAGATTACAAGATTTTTAGCCGCACATGGTGATGGAGATGATGAATGATTTTTTTTCATGGTGGATAGCTCCATTCTTTTTCTTTTGTCTCGTCGGCTGCTGTGTGAAAAATAATAAACCCTTCCTCTCAATTCCTTTTGCCGAATGTAGAATATTAATAGGGATAAAACCCTTTTTTTCCTTCTCTTGCTTCACGCCAAAACAAAGCCCAACCCAACAGTTGGGTTCTTTCTTTTCTTTCTGTTCCACGTAAAAAGAACTAAAGCCCCAAGATGAAATTTAAATGTGCTTTATTTTTTCTTTTCCTATTGTTTATCCATGGCCCAACTATGCATTTAAAGGCCCAATCACGAATTTACTTTTCCAGCCAATATAACCACGAGGTAGCTTCAGAATTTCGTGTGCTTTATCACATGAAAATAAAGATTTATTTTTTCTCTTTCCGTGGCCGTTTGAATCACTTAAAACGGAGTCCGTACGAAGAAGTTATGGCCAAATCATTGAGACACGTCTAAATTTTTCACTCTTCATTATTTAACTCCTTTTCTTGTCACATTCCGTGTCGTTTCACCATTAGCTCACAAAATCTCCATTTTAGCTTCATTTTATGCATAACCTACATACATACAAAACACACTCAAAGTACATGTATAATAATAAATAATAATGCAACTAGGCGTAATTAACATGCAATGAGGTGTATGTAAAATACACCGATCACCCATATTGGCAAGACTCGCATGCAAAAGCTTCAACGTGAAGGACTTTTGGAAAGTATCAATGATGAATCATATGATAAATTCGAATCTTGTATTTCTGGGAAGATGACAAAGAAACCTTTTAATAATAACATTGAAAGGGCTACAGATCTACTTGGTTTAATACATACAGATGTGTGTGGACCATTTAGGCACGTGTCAAGGAATGGTGCTAGCTACTTCTTAACCTTTACAGATGATTTCAGTCGTTATGGTTATGTTTACTTGCTTAAACTTAAACATGAGGTATTTGAAACATTTAAGGTATTTAAATCAGAAGTAGAATTGCAACTAAGAAAGAAGATTAAAGCTCTTCGATCCGATAGAGGTGGTGAATATTTAAGCCAAGAGTTTAAGGATTATCTAGGTAAGAATGGAATAGTACAACATCTTACTTCTCCATATACTCCACAACAAAATGGTGTATCTGAAAGGATAAATCGCACATTATTAGATATGGTACGATCTATGTTTAATCTTACAACTCTACCATTATCCTTTTAGGATTATGCCGAATCTGCTATTCGTATTCTAAATATGGTTCCCACAAAGAAGGTTGATAAGACACCATATGAAATATGGCATGGCAAGGTACCGAATTTGTCTTATTTAAAGGTCTGGGGTTGCGAGGCGTATGTGAAACGTGACTCAGCTGATAAACTCCAACAGAGATCTGTTAAGTGTATCTTTGTAGGATACCCTAAGGAAACTATGGGTTACTACTTTTATTTTCCATCTAAAAACAATGTAATTGTTGCTAGGTATGGAGATTTTCTTGAAAGAGATCTGATTGCAGTTTTACATACATATAAAATAGTATACTTATAGAGAAATTAAGGAAATCCCCAAGTATCCCTTGGACAATTCCACTCACAAAGATATATATATAGAATACGCTCCACCGGAATTAATTCCTGTCCGAAGGTCTGAAAGGACTACACGTGCACCCAACCGTCTATGTCTAAACATGGAGGTTGAAGATGATGTAGTAGGGGATCTTGGAGAACCTGCTAATTATAAAGCTGCCATGCTTGACCCTGATAAGGTAATATGGCAACAATAAGTTTTTGTGGGTATCTTTTTATGATTGATATTTTGTGAGCAATTTGAGGTAATTCTTTTGGAAATTTAGAAACGAGTTTTATTCGTGCCCAAAAGACCCAAGAAGGATCTTATACTTAATGATATACATATCCTTTTATTCATGTGAGTCTCTAGTAAATTTTGGAAAAATTTTTGTAATTGAGTTGAGTGGTTCTTAAATCCTCACAAGGGTCTATCCCATTGTAATCTCATTTTTGGTATCTTGTAAGTTTTTTTTGGGTAACCATGGTTTTTGACACATTGTTTGACTAATCCACGGGGTTTGAACCCAACGTCACACAGACTCAAACCAGGTAAAGCCCTCCCTTTTTAGGAGGTTGGCATTGTCACTTTAAAGTTGTTTGCACCTATCAAGAATTAAACTTGGGACCATGCATATTTTAGAGTGATAGACACAAACCCTTTTGCCACTAGGTCACCCTTAAGTGGTTTGTATCTTGTAAGTTTGTAATATATTGTCGTTGAAACAGATGTGTTGTAGTTTCTTACTTTGTTATACAACCACTTTCATATCTTATTATACGTCACCCCGAACCCCGGTTCACATCTTCTTTCCTGGTAACTGCCGCTTCGATCAAGCGTTAAACTACTACTTATAGCTTCGGTCGAGAAAGGTATGGGTCGGTGGGATGATGAATTATCTTTTGATCTTATTTTTAGAATACCTAAATATTTCTTCCTAAATAAAATTTAGGATATGTACAAATCTACATATTTAAATTATGTCTTTTGTAAGAGCATCTTCATTATGAGCAATAAATATTTGCATTCTTATAATACGAAAAAAGTATATTTAAAAATATGTTTGCACTAAAAAGATTTTACTCCAATGTGTTGCAATATATTTTGCATTAAATGTACTTCAAATTAATAGAAATACATAAGAATGGAATAAGTAAAAAATATAAGTTAACCAAGATATGTAGTGTTGAGTTCATTTTGATCGTGTTGATAGAAACGTATAGAAATACTCTTTGTATAAATTAGTTTTAATTTTTATATCAAATATCAAACGATTAATATACGTAGCGCCTTTTTAAACAAATGAATAATGTTTAGTGAAATGAATAGTAATGCACTAAATTTAGCGTTTTTGTTTGTTTACTTTTCATTACACTAGTGACATGTTTAATGTCTGCAAATATTTTGAAATCCGGTTCGACCCGAAAAAACGAGTCAAATTATGGCGGCTGTGAAGTTCCAGGTACAAGGTGAACCCCCTGCGGTGGACCAGAAAGCGTCTGAACCCCCTGCTGTGGATAATGGACCCCCTGCTGTGGTGACCCCGTCGGATACTGAACCCCCTGTGGGAATAACCCAACCATTCCCATATTGGACACCCCAAAAGAACCAGGCAATAACTGTGGACTTACATAAGTGGGCTGCGCAGATAATTTAGCCGAAACACTTTGAAACCCAGGAGGGACAGAAACCATATAAGCGACTGGAGGAGAGGGGGTGGAAATATTAGGAGCATTTAACCCAAACTTAGCCAACAGGGATTGCAACATATCCAAATCCGAGCGTGTCACACCCGGCACACTTGAAGCCGAACCCGAGGTACGAGGGAGCAAAGTAGACTTGCCGTGAACACCATTGTGAAGATACTTACAAGCATCACCAAACCGACAAGAACCCTTAGCAAAACTCCAACACGGGTTGTTTACTTTTTCCAAAGAAGGACCATGTCGAGCACTAGTGTTGGATTTAGCCAATAAAACCATGGGAGAAGCGGAGGTAGCATCAACAAAAGAGTTTTGAACCCTAGACTTTAGGCGCATCTCATGAGTAGTCAACATTGATCTAACCGTTTTGAGATCGGGAAAGGGTTCCGACTAAGAATAATAGTAGAGATCGTTTCATAGGTGGAAGGTAAACCCTCAAGCACGAAAGTAACAACATCATCATTGCTAAGAGGGGAACCAAGACAATTAAGAACCGAAACAATAGATTCTATCTTTTGAAAATACTCATCAATTGATAAATCCCCAAGCTTCAAGTTGCGTAGTTCGGCTTTCAAATCCATAGCACGCGGGCGCTTGTTGTCTTGAAAAATAGCCTCAATATATGTCCATGCATCCTTGGCAGTGTTATGGTTAAGATCAACCAAACATTTCCTTAGTAATGGAGCAAGTGTGGATAATATCCAAGACCTAATGATGAAATCAATCTTGGTCCATTCCGCATCCTTAGGTGGTGGATCCGTAGGAGTCATAGTGGATGAAGAGGAAACCGGATCAACAAGATGATCCAAAATCCCATAACCATGACATAGATAGGAAAAGTAATACACCCACGAGGAATAAATCATTGCATTAACATCAAGTTTTTGGGGAACAAAAGTGCTTAAATGATTCATATCCATGAGTTTATCCGATAAGGTAAGTGCCGGTGTGGGGGTGGGTTGTCGTTTGTCATATTTTGTTAGTTTATGGACGATAAATTAATAGTCTTGTGTTAGGATCGAACTCGAGACCATGAGATTGAACATAATACGTAAAGAGTTAACGAATTAATAATTATATTAAATGTAATATATTTATTAAAAACGTGAAAACGTTTAACGGTCGTTAAGTATTTAACTGTAAATGACTAACGAATAAAGGGAAGAACTAACTTTGTAAAGGAAGTCAAGAAGGTTCCGGAACACCCCATGAAGGTGGTGTATTGGACGGATATAGGCAAGGGGGAAAAAGAAAAGATTTTGTTTCCTTTTTCCTAATAGAACTTGACTTGAGCTCTAAGTTTGGTTAGTCTATATAAACAAAGGAATTAAGGGATCATAAGATATAAGTTTTGTACACATAAAAGATCCCTAAATTTTTACTTTGTTTTCCCTTGTTGATCGATCGGCCAAAATCATCCCCAAAGGATTCTTGTTCGATCGACTTTAAACCTAGAAACATTTTCTTGTTTTCAAACTAGTCTTTTGGTTAACTTGTTTCTAAAACGTGTGTACAAGAACGTGGTTTAATCTCACTATAGATTAAATCTTGGATTGATTAACAAAACTTGGTAAGGGGTTAATCAATAGATCCACATAAACCCTAATTAAGGTTAGATCAAGAACAAAGAAAACAAGAACGATTCTTGTGCTCGCGAGAATCCAAAGGTATGTAACCCGACCCGGTTAATTATATGCATGTTAATTATATGATTTATTATCGCTTCCGCTATTACGTGCTTTGATGATTTATTTAGATTATAATTGTTATGCATGCTAAATTTCAACAACTAGTACTAGCATACTTCATTGTTTGCTAAGAACGTATTGTGTGTGGAAGCTTAGAGGAATCATACTTTGATTCTTGTGGTTTCGCGTGTGACATTATACACACGCGTATATAGAAGACGGTGTTCACGGTTACCTTTAAATGGTGTATCGTTTCGTGCTAAAAGGTATACTTCTTCTATTCTTGTTAATTAATGTATTCTACATGTTATCTTTATTCCGCTGCGTACTCATGTCAATTAATATGGTTAATTAGATTGTAAAACTTAACATTCGTGATGTTACAACTGTAAAATTAGGAATCAAACACCATGTTTATTAATGGCAATACAATGCTGTCACAAAAAGTTGTATGACAGTTTTAACATATTCGTCATGTTACTACCACAAAATTAGGAATTAAACGACATACTAAATGCATGGCAATACAATAGACCTAGGTCATAAAAAGTTGTAAACTTGTATGACTTACTAACACCGAATATTATGCGGTGGTAAATTTAACTACCACGATACTCAAGTGCCACTAATATTTGTCATGTTACATGGCAATACATTGTGTCACAGTTGTCATGTTACTACTATGACATTAGGGATCACATAATGTACAAGTTACATCGCGATACATTGCGTCGCCAAAAGTTGAAAACTAGTGTGACTTACGAGCACCAAGGATTCGAAAACGTGGTAAATTTAACTACGTCACAATGTTGTTCTAATAAATGAGAAAAATATATTAGATGATAGATTATTTAATTGGCTACCTACAAAATGAGATTATGACTTTGTTTGTCATGTTTGGCTAGTTTTCTATTTCACTTGTTTGGATGATGAATGTACATATAATGATTATCGAATCATCCTACTCATGATTATCTAATCATTCTAAAATACATGTTGACAAATCATCTGAGTGGGACTTGAACTTCGTATAAGTTTTTAAAATACTTGTTCATGAAACACAATATATCTTTGTTGCTCTAATAGAAAAATATTTGTGTTTCTTATGCAGAAAGATAAAACAAGATAGAACTATACCTTTATGAATACGAATAGAATATAAAATAACTGAGTTCAATTTATTGATACTTATTATGAACTCTTTTTGGATGCCTATTTATTAATTTTTGATTTAAGTAAGAAAAATATTGTTCCAAGTTGTCCAATCCAGATTGGGGACTGCTGTTGCTATTGTTGACAAATAAATCAACCAATGTTGTGGATTCCAGTGCAACGATTTCCTACTTTTACGAGCATGAAAGTTGTGGTTCAGAGAGGGTACCGGATGGCTTTGGATGATCACGGAAAGGATGAATGTTGACAATTAATGCAAAGTTGGCTGGAGATTGATATGCTCCAAGAGGTTTTAAAGTATATTTTAGGACACACGATTTGAACAGTGGGTGATGTTGCTGCTTGTCCCATGCTATGAAATCAGGCATTTTAGGCCACAGCTCCCGAGGAGGATAATCAAATCAGCTTGGTGCCTTCATCTTGTTGTTTTTTGGTAATGCTTTACTACATATATATACTAAAACGATTGGATCAGTCTTTGTACTGTCGCCTCAAGCACAGTTTAAGTGTTTTCAATTTAAAGGTTAAATAAAACGATCAATAGTGATTATTCGAGATAGTGTTTGATCGTGGTTGTGTATGCAACTCTCTAAGCTAATAGCTTATAGCCGATTTAACAGCCCCTCTTATGAATGTGTAATATTCATGACTTTCAGCTTTTACATATTCGTCATGTTACAACTGTAAAATTAGGAATCAAACAACATATTGACTAATGGCAATACAATGCGTCAAAAGAAGCTGTATGACTTACAAACAAAACTTAAAAAGGAACCCATAACAAGTTATTGTCATCCCAAAATGGCACTAGTTATTGATGATCGTTTGAAAGTGTGGGACGAGAGAGATCAACCTCGTGTTCATGTTGTTCCTGCTTTTGCTTCGTATTATGCTCTTCAACCTCAAGTACTAATTACTCTCACCAATTTTGTTGCTTCCCTTATTGTATATCTATAATTAGAATGGCTGGTGCCTGTTTGTAACATCATTTCTTATCCTATTACGTTTTTCCTATTAATAAGGACTTCGATGATAGCCTTCTGAGCGAGTTAATGAAGTTGCACATGAAGATGGTATAAAAGATATTTTGCCTCCAGACATGAGTAATCATTCAATATATCAAAGGTCTATGATGAGTTTAGAGTCAAATTTTATCTATTCCTTCTTTTATCTTTATTTATTATGACTCCAAATCTAAGATGATATAAATGGTATCTTCACTGCTATGGTTTATGTTTTTTGGGTCAGTACAGTTCACTATGTGCAACATTTTTTAATTTATGTCTTGCTACAGGTCTTCTCTTTTGGGCCCGTTTTGAAGATTGCCATGTTTGACAAAAATGGTGATGTACAAGCTTTAATCCAATACCCAGGTGAGTTAAATTATCAGACCCACTTCTAACTCCCCTGTATTATGATAACCAGTTTAACATTTGATATTGGCTGAAAAGCTCGATTGATTAGTCTCTGTATTATGAATTCATGTAATATTATATTATGAGAAAGAGTTAAGTGTTGAACTTGTTAAGAAGCTCCATAAATATTTTGTTATGGCGCTCGACTCCACGTTAATCACTTAGTTGGTGTAACTAATTTGCAGATGTTCGGATAGCTGTGGTTTCCATCTCTTACGCTCGACACACTGATTTAAGTATCAAGGTATTTTGATTAACCGATCGGTTGCTTATCCAAAAGGTGTTGCCGAAGATGTTTTTGTAAAGGTAGGAAAGTTTTATTTTCTGACCGACTTTGTTGCAGTTGATTACGATGTCGATCCTCGGGTTCCTCTCATACTCGGGAGACCTTTCTTGAGGATGGAAAAAGTTTTAATCGATGTACATAGTGAAGAATTAACCCTTCGAGTCAATGATTTGGCCATTACATTTAAAGTCGGACACACTTCGAGATACTCCCATAATTATTATGATGAAACGGTTAATCAAGTCAATGTCATATACGTTGCTTGTGAGGAGTATGCTCAAGAAGTGCTTGGATTTTCGGATAGTTCGACGAGTGGCAATCCCACTCCTTCGGATCCTATCATCGTTTATTCTTCCCCCTCGTTCACTCCTTTTGAAGGAGGAGATTTCATTTTGGAAGTGATAGAGACTTTTCTACGTACCCCGGATGAGCTTTCTAATTTAGATGACGATTACTACGACACGGAGGGAGACATTATTTACCTTGAGAAATTGTTAAATGAAGATCCTTTTCCGAATCTCCCTCCGATGAAGAATGACGACCTTAAGCAAGTTGATGTTACTATGACGAAGCCTTCAATCGAAGAACCACCAGAACTCGAGCTTAAGGATTTACCTTCTCATTTGGAATATGGATTTTTAGAAGGAATCGATAAATTACCCGTCATAATTTATAAATAATTAAAAGATGAAGAAAAGGCCGCCCTTTTAAAGGTTCTTAAGTCACACAAACGGGCCATCGGATGGAAAATTTCCAACATTAAGGGTATCGACCCTCGTTTTTGTACTCACAAGATCTTAATGGAAGACGACTTCAAACCGGCGGTTCAACATCAAAGAAGGGTGAATCTGAAAATTCATGGATACAAGGAGGCATGTTTGTAATGATAGGTTATTGGTTTGGTTGTTGTCCGAGTTTCATCTATACTAATGTGTATTGAGAAATTTTTTTTGTTTTCGAATGTGAAGTTAATATTTAGAATTATTTCTATATTCTGTGATTTGCTACAGATTTTCCAGATTTTATTTGTGGAAGCACAACCAAATGAACATTCTACAATTTTTTTTATTGTTATAAGTTTCATAATTAGTGACCACCTATTTTTTTTTTTTAGTCTGCTTAATTGCACGTTCTGTGAGGACTTTCTCGTCACTAATAGTAAATATAAGTGACGACTTTTTCGTCACTTTCGTCACTATGACCAAATATTTCGTCACTAAGAGGGGTAAAAAGTAACCATTATTCTCGTCACCGATTAATGACAAAATATTTTGGTCTCTAATTTTTGTGACGGAAGCTATAAGTACGACGAGTGACGTAGTATGGAGGGACATAAATTTGGTCACTAAACGACTCTGTGACCTATTTTTACACTGTTAGTGACGAAACTCATTTCGTCACTAAAGGTCAATTTTCTTGTAGTATTGTACAACCAATTAAAAACATATCTACCTAATTAAATACAACCAATTAAAACACTCCATTACTCAAAAGTACAATAATATTTTCATAATATATAATCTAAACAAGTTACAATATAATCCAAAGTATAAACTAATTAAACACACTAATTAATGTTATTTTTAAAACACCCTAAAATGAAAAACTATATGGTAGTACAAACTTATAAAATACACAAAGCTTTATATAATTATATGCTAATAAATTGATGGTACATATAATTTTCAAAACCGAACCAGACCAACAGGCTCAATCGGGAATCGAAGTCGCCATCGGTTCGGCTAGCTAATAAACGCCGTCCAAAAATGAATCGGAAAAGACTCGTCGAACCGATACAAACGGGTGAACCGAGATCTATTTCTCCGGTCAATCGTCACAGGGTACCCGCCGCCGCAACGCGCGGGTACCCTGCTAGTATTACTATAAAAAGAAGTCTTAAAAAATTAAGTCAATAATTAAATTCTCACGACACTAATTGCATTATCAAATAAATTAATGACACATTAAATTTTAGTATTAAATAGATGTTACAAAGTTACAATAATACAAATTTATAGTTTTAAACTTTATAATAAACATTAAATTTTTATTAAGTTTAAATGAATATTAATATGGATATTTATATTTGTATTAATTAGTAATATATGTTACATAAATTAAAAAAACTTTTACTCTTTTAGAACTAGCAAACCGGTAAACCATAAAATACCGACTATCATTGCATACCACTTAAACATTAAGATATGATAAAAAAAATACATTATTGATATCGTCGTTGCTTTACGCAAGACCCGGGGTGAGCATGGTGCGGGTTGGTGCAGTTTTTGACTAAAACCGAACCGCAACCGCACTTGCGGTTTCTATAAAAATAAAAACCGCACCGCGCTACAATTTGCGGTTTTGGTTTTGCGGGCTTTTTGCATTTTTTATGGGTTTTGCGGGTTTTAACCGCACCGCACCATCACGTATGACTTATATAATTTATGTGGGTTTTTGCGGTTTTTCGTTTACAATGTTGGTTTACTCGGTTATAACAACGCATATATTTAATGTAAACACACACATCACTTATACCTTATAAGAATATTAATGATAATGTGAAGTAGAAGCCTTATAACACACATAAAATGATCAGTGTGTCGTTTTTCGATTTTAAATAATCAATGTGCGGCGCGGTGCGGTTTTAAGAGTAAAACTGCAACCGCACCGCATTTGCGGTTTTTCTTTTTTCTTAAAACCGATCAACTGGTTTTTGTCGTAGTGTGGTTTTTGTGGTGCGGTTTTTGTGGTTTTGCGGTTTGCGGTGCGATTTCTGCTCACCTTTCAAAAGTTTGCATCCATACTCTCTCTTAATTAATGAAACTTTTTCACTTTCTCAGCAATACATTAAGTCTTCAATGACTTGATGCATTTAATGCATACACTTTAATGACTAAAATTTTATAAGCTGTCCCTTTTTTTAGAGTTTATATTTTAGCAATTTATACCGTGTTGTCATTGTAAAGTTAACAATCTTATAGAAACTTTGTCTGGTTATCATGAGAGAATTAAAGCATTTTAATTTTACTAGGAGAGGATACACCTACAGTGACATATTTGCGTCTCAAGGATGTCAAAACATGCCACTGATTCTTGATCCTGTTATCGGTTCTTCCTGGAAGAAACTCGGCGATCTGAGACAATTTGTTGCCAAAAATCTCATGGGCCCTTATCAAACTTCATTTTCTTTAATAGTGAAGTTTGTTTTCTTATTTTTGAATCGAGTTGATTAAGTCATTGCAATCTACATCTTTTACCTAAATTCATGCAGATTAGCAATTTGTTATTTAATGAGTTGTAGCATTGCCATAGAACTAAGTACATTTATTGTAATAGAATAAATGGTACATATACTTTATTTTTCTAATTTTTTTAGAGTAATAAACATTAAATTTCCTTTATTTTATTTTAACTAAATATATATCGTACTTACATTTTGATAAAACATGCATGCTAAAATAATGGAACTATGTTGCTTGTTGTAAAGGAAAACATATGTTATAACTTATTTAAATTAAGTGACCAAACTTTTTTTTTGAACGGCAAATTGTATTAAAAGACTAGCAAGACGCTAGAAAAAAATACAAAAATAAGGATCTAGGACATTTCAACCAAGAGACCCAATCAAAATTATTTTTACACCTATTAGAACACCAAGTAAAAGAGAGTAAAACAATCTCATCGAACAACAGATCTTTACGCGGTTGGGAACTTCCAAACAAAGACTGATTACGGAATTTCCATATCACCCACCACATAACATAGAAGATACCTTCTAAAATATCCTTAATGCCTTTAGGAAGACGAAGAACTTTAAACCAATCAAGCCATTCTTCATAAGACAATAAATCCGGGATATCCAACTCCCACCAACGAGCCACTTTGTTTATTAGAATACGAGCCATATTGCATGAGAATAAAAGATGAGAGCAAGACTCACCCGCGGAACTACAAATAGGGCAGCTAATAGTAGGAATTTCAATCCCACGGAGCGACAAGTTTAGCCTTGTTGGAAGCTTGTCCAAACTCACTTTCCAAGCCAAAATATTGATTTTAATCGGGATTTCCTTAACCCATCTAGTGGGGGCACCTACCGCAGGCAGAAGGTAATCGTCAATATAAAGACGAGTTGATTTAACCGAGAACTCACCCGAGGAATCAATTGACCAAACCCATCTATCATTAGAGACTGAAAGAATAACTGATTTAACATCATCAATAAGGCTGGTAAACTGCTCTTCTTCCAAACCCCCACGAGGAGGTCTTCTAAATGACCGAGCGATGGAGATGTCATTGAGTTTGTCCGCCACAGTAGTATACTTATTACATTCCAAAGCAAACATACGCGGATAAAGGTGCATGAGGGGAGAATCATTGAGCCAAACGTCTACCTAAAATAAGGTATTCATCCCATTACCAACTTTCTTCTTCATATGGGACAACACATTTATACCTTTACTGGACAATAAATTGAAGTCACGAATTATGTTAATCCATGTAGAAGAACGAGTGATAGTACATGGAATGTCGAGAGACCCACCTTCACCAAACATAACTTTAATAACACAATACCACAACGACGACTCCTGAGACTTGAACCTCCATGTAGAATTCTAGTAATCTTATGATCAAACCAAGAACAAGAGTGAGATGTGGGTTGTGATGTTAGTGATAGAATGGATGGAAAATGGATGAAGTGTATTATGATGAAATGTTATAAATGGAACAACCAACCCTCTCCAAATCTAGGAGAGGGTTTATATAGTACATGGATGGCCGGCCCATGGGTTCTAATAGGCTTCCCATGGGTCTTGGGCCAGACTAGATTACTAATCTAATCATTACATAAACTACGAGCTAAGACTATTACAACTTGGAAGTGACCGACACTTTTCGTGTTTCCAACAATCTCCCCCTAATGGAGGTCACTCCATTTTACAAAAAGCCTAGCATACTATGCTTTGTCTTTTAGTCTTTAGCTCGTCCTTTTGACTTTCTCTTGTGAATATGTTGTAGTGATTATTGATTTCTGGATTGAGCTTGTTCCTTGAACTTGTATTTGACATTGTGATCTTGAGCATCTTGAGATCATCAACCAAGCACAATCTCTTTTCGCCATCTTGTAACTTTGCCATCTTGTGGACTTGTGACTTCTGGACCGACATGCTCATACCATTCTTAATTTGTTGACTTGGAAAGCTTTAACGTTGCATCTTTCTTGAAATTCTTTAACTTTAACACTTCGACACTTCGAGACAGACGTGCGGTATCAGAGTAGCGGAAGTCTTGAAACATGTACTTGAGCTTTCATGATGTCTTTATGTTTGTCGGTAGGGTATGAGCATGTGGCTATGGATCTTTGTGAGACAGCTGAAAACAGGTACCTTCACCACCTTCTTTAAGTTTCCTGCAATAAAATAGTTAGCAATAAAGCGGGGGGACGAATATGGCTTTGTCATTCGCCTAGGTTTGGTTCGAGTAACCTTCAAATCCGTGAGGATCGACCTGTGATCAGATAGATTCAATTTAAGAAGAATCTTCTTGACAGGATTTCCAGCTGTAGTATTGAATCTTTCTAACACATAAGTATTAGATTCATCGTACTCAGCATGTTCTCATTATCGGAACGTCTCAAAGCAGACAAGCAGACAGCACGATAAGAGTGAACCAGTGAGTTACTATCTCACCGATTGAATAGAAAAATCGATTTGAAAATCAATCGACGTATTACTTGCTAAAGTGGTTTTGTGACACATCGAGGTTTTAAGCAATTTCAAATTTCTTTAAACCGTGATCCATAACCTGAACTAAGTTTGAATCTTAAAGAATCGCACATTGTTTCCTTAAGTTGTCACCAAGCTGATTCATCCATTAAGAATTTGGCAAAAGTCACCTACCATGAGCTTGTGGTTGTTTGGCTCAAGGCAGGGATTTCCCATCTTCATATGAATAACCTAAGATTCACTCGGATGTTCTGGCAAAATCACAAGGATCTTGCGTAGGACTCTAATGATATTACTTGATATTCACATTATGTGGATATACAAGATAATTATGACCAGTGTCCTAATGAGATTTATGGATGATCTCTTTTGGCTCTAGACTTAATAGTGCACTTATTAATTTAGTGATCGCGTGGTGGAGATGAGTGCTCCTTTTCAATATCATCTTAACACGGTAGTGAGGAAAGTCAACTAGAAAATGAGGGTATCTCTGTGAGTTTTGTAAACAATAGTCTTTTTCCGACTTTGAGTGGCTGGGAGGGGTTTGTGCATAGTGTCACTCGGGTCCCATGACTATCTTCTATGTTAGTCAAACACTATGTGTTTCTGACAGCATATGTATTGACCCCGGTTTAAGCCTAAGTGTTTAAAGAGCTTCTTTCTTTTCAACCTTTATCCTTACATTTCTTTTTCATTCTTCAACCCCTTCACAATGCTTACGAGACTTCTTAAACTAAACACCTTGTTGGGTTTGTTCCAGTGTTAGCTCCATCTCAGTCGGCATTATTCCTGATTCTCACTTTTTCTCCTTTTTAATCATACCTAAGGACTTCTACACTAACTAGTGGATATCCCTGGGTAGATCCCTCCGGTTCTGGCTGGATCATGGGATTTGAATACCTATACCTAACCACCTTATAACTCTATAAATTAAGTACATGGTCAGTCTTTTAGGGTATTCCATCACCATTACAAACCAAAATCATTGAAAAATTCATTCAAGTGTTGATATAAAACAATCAAAAGGTTTACACTTTGAATGTTTTTTAATCTATCACTAAAAGATCCCCCGTAACATGTGCATCGTAATCGTAGTAATGCTAAGTGTGGAGTGCATCGAGTCCATTTTAATTGATTACTTCTGTCAATATACATTAAGTCCAGGTTAATCACATTTTCTCCCCTTATCCAAAATGTTAATCCCTTGATATTTTGGATATCAATTGATTAACCGTTCGGGGACAAAATGATGTATTCTAGCAAAATGGAACATATTATTGCTCCCCTCAAACTTTTGAGGGTTTATAAGATGGTGCCGAGTACAATTATTTGAAAAGATTTGAATTTACTAAGAAATTCTTGTAAAATTTATACTCGAGCACATCTTATTTTTCACCAAAAATCTACACTAGTATTAAACATATTCACTAAGATAAAATATTTATTGTGGTTTGACCTTATAAGATGAGAACAACATATGATAAATCATATGGTCCTTTGAAGCAGCCGTAAGTCACCCCCGTATGGTCTTCCACCAACAAATCTCTCCAAGCTCCGCATGATCCTCCTTGTCTTTAATCTTTTGTCAATTGCCTGAATCATAGCTCTTGTATTTGCTTTGTCATGTTGGCTCCAAAAAGTCTGAGGTAGTAATCCATTCTGATTCCCTTGAGGCGATCATTCAGAGCAGTCCGAACATCATCGAGAGTACTATCGCTAAACTTGTGTAGTTCATCAATGCACATCAATCTGTTCTTCTTGTCTTTGTTCTTACAGATGAATCCTCTGGGATGCTGAGTTGCGTGTTCGGTAGCGTCTATTTCTTCTCTAATGGCTCCTGTAAGTGTCCAGGCTTATTGAGGTTGAGTTTCTTTTGATAGCTTTTAACACCCAATTGAAGGTCTTCCACATGCCTTTGGATGACAACACTTCTTGTGAACATTCTTAAGGAGACACTAAATGTAAGACGTTCTTCAATGTTGAGATTTGTCAACTTTCCTTGCACTAGAAGATAGCGCATGTCTTCATGTCTTGGATTCGAAGTATGTGAGAAATCACCTTCTTTGAACTTGTAAAGAAATGTCATCTATCCCTACGTATAGTGATCCATGTAAGATGCTTGTAGTTTAGCCTATTCGTCTAATTTCCACCTTTGTAACAACTATAATTCTTCTTTTTGAGTAGACGTCACGAGTGATTCCATTGTGGCCGCCTAATGCATAGATTTGTCTTTCGCTTCTTGCCCCAATGTTGAGATTCCCCCCAGAGAGCGAAGTGTCGTAGTTGGACTATCACTGCTCCACATTATGTGCGGCACTAAGTCTTCTATCCCATTAAATATGTCCGTAATCTAAGCCTGGTCTTCGTTAATGAAGTAGAGTATTGCGGCCTTGGACTCACCACCACATAGGTACTCAAGGTCTTCATGATGTAAATGATTGAAAACGGTTTGACATGATGACATTGAGAATTTAGAAAACCACGGAGTGGCTTTTCGCAGATCCATGAGGATATTGGCGGCTCTTCGGGTTGATCAGTCTAATTTTTTGCTTGTGGCTTTGTAGACTTCTCTGCAAAGTATTCAAGTTCAGTCAAGCTCTTGCATGTTCTTTCATCGCTCATAATGTTAGTACCTACTAACAATTCAGGGGTTTAGTGTTGTACATTTTAGCCGGTTCATCACAAAAGCTGAGAAGTCAAATGTCTGTGTCTGTCTAGCTCATCGAATGGACTCTTGAGGGTCTTGTCTTCTGCCATATTACTTAGCCAAGGGTTGGAGGATTGGTGATCAGCAGGTACCAGATTGTTTCCATGCAGATCAGGAGAAGGTAGTCGTTTGGTTGTGAAAAAACCAGTCACGGGAAGAGGATGGACCTCTTCTGGTTGTTCATCATGGACACTGTTCAAACTCCTAGATGTGCAGGTGATTCAAAGACATCTGTAGATTGCATAGATTCCTTACTAGAAGCAGATTGGCTAGCAGACTTGCTTATGTGTCTTAGAACTTGTAGTGTCTTCCTGCCTCTTCTTGGTTGTCTTTTCTCTTAGAGCATGGTAGTTTCGGTTCTTTTCCTGACCTTCTTCTTTGGACCCCAAGTTGTTCCAGCGGGGGGGGGGAAAGGGGGGGGGGGGTTCTTGATCATCATCTGCTCCGTTTGAGGTTCTTTTTATCTCGTAACTTATCGCCATAAAGTATCTAGAAGAATTTTGTCGGCCTTCCTTCGCATCAACTAATTCTTGTAGAGCTGCTTTGGATGTCAGACCTGCTGATAGGAGTCTGTTCGCTTCCATTTGTCAATTAGATTCTTTTTCAGCTTTTAATTCTAAAAGATTAGCAGCTACAGCATGAGACGTCTTGGCTTCCTTTGAAGATCGTACCAGAACCTCAGACTCGAGTTGTTCGTTCACTAACTTCTCAATTTTGGTTTTATTGTGATCTTCAAGACTTCACTCATCGACTTGTTCCTTGATTACTTTCTTCAATTTCCTTCATCGATTGAATCAAGGAATTGTTGATTTTCAGCTTGAGCCTCTTCTCGAATTCTATCAGACTTCAGTTGGACTGCAACATCTACTGCTTCTTTCATTTTGTTTGCCAGGTACTGGTCAATGATGCCAAGAATAGAAGAGAGTGCTTCAGCATATTGATTTGTTTGTTTGAATTCCGAGAAGTTGTCTTCTAAAGCTTTTAGTTTGTTATCAAAACCAAACAACGAACCAAAGTTAGGAAGATTTTTAAGTAAGGAACTTGGGGTAGTAGCCGGTGTCAGGATTGGTGGTTGTTGTAATTGAGCGAAGAGAGGAGTCGGTGTTAGAGGATGATTGGTTGGTGCATAAGAAGGTTGGCTCCGTAAATTGGCAGTGACAGGGATTATCTACTAGAGAGGTAGCTTCATCATTATGTCCAAATATAGCATCAACACCGGTATCTTGATTTGGATTTAGCATGTTGGACACGAAGCCAGATGATACAGAAGAACTCTGTTGTTGACCATCAGGATTTACCAGAGTTAGGGTCACATGAGTGTCTTTAATTTCCTGGGGTTTTTGAACCTGGTGGCAATACAACCATCTGCCATTACATTATCTCGTCTTCAAGATTGGCATTGGTATCTTGTCTGCATCTTTGCTTGGTCTTCTACATATGTAGCATCTGTCATTCAACTTTTCTCTTTCATCATCCAACCCTTCAATTTCTTTTGTCATGACTTCATCAATCACGAGGATGAAACATGAGAGGGTTTTGTATGAATATTAGGATCGAATGGTGTCATCTTCAGTTGTTTCCTCTTCATGTGTTGTTTCATTCATTAGAGTTATGACTTTGAGTGAATGAATCATTCACTATCATCTTTTGATATCAGTCTGTGCTTTCATCATCTTCATTCTTGATCATTCTTGACTTTTGAGTTTCATCATCTCCACTATTGCTTCATCGTCTCATCCTTGGCACGGTCTCTTCATATTATTTTTTTATCATCATCTTGATCATACTTCAACTTGACTTCCTGGAGATATCACATTTGAGTCATAATCAGGGCTATCGGGAACCCCTGGTGAAACACAAGTTCCGTCAATCTATACCGACCCACTGGAATGTGGCTGTAGTGTGAGTCTCTTTACGGCTTTCTGTGATTATTTTGAGTTGCTCAGCTTCTGTCAACATCACCTCAGAGATGTCTCTAACTCTTTAGACCTTCTGCTTTCCTTTTCCAGTCTTCTTGCTTTCTTTTCTTTGGGGTGATGTGGGAAGGCTTCTATTTAGTGGGTGCATCAGAATCAGCTTTCTTCGTACTTGCTTTTGCTTATTTGGAAGTATCTTTCTTGAAGTATTAGCATTATTTACTCTTTGTATGATTCAGAGTTGCGGATGTCCTCATTTATTTTAACTCTGCTTGGTCTGGTAAGTTAGTCCCGCATACAACTGAGTGTCTTTATTACTTGAGATGACATTGATTGTCTGTGAAACATTGGGTCATCTCTGGCATAGTGCCAATTAACCTTGTTTCTTCGAGGAATTGAAGGATCTTTAGCCATAACAAAGTTGACGATTAGCTTGCGTAAAGAGGTTTGTACATCGCATTCCTTTCTTCGTATTTTCATGTTCTCAATATGGTAAAAGGAAGTCCCTCCACAAAAGGATACTGCATAATCAACTCTTTCTTGTTATTGTACCATTCCCTATAAGATTTGAGCTTGAGAAAGACGAAGACTGTCGTAGGATGTTTTACCACTAAGACATTTGTTGATGATAGCAGCAAATGATCTCCAGGGTTGATGCAGCTTATTGACATTGACATCAGTGATCTTTCTTATTTCTCTAGAGTGACCAAGAATGGCTAGAAACTTAAGAAGATCTCCTTCTCAAGAGGTGGTTCTTCAACTTCTCATTTACTTGACTTTAGGGCAAATCTTGAAGTATGGTCTCTGAATTGATCAAGATTGAGAATGTGCTTTTTTGTGGTTCATCTTGAATATGCCAGATCGGTTGTAAATGATAAGAGAGGCCCAGGAACTCTTGCATGTAGATTCTTAGGAAACATCATGCCGAGACTTGGAATGCTTTGTAGAATGGTTGTGAGTTTATACATCATCATATACAACTTGAAGAGTTGCCTCCTTTGAAGTGGCATCCCGTGGTTAATCGAAGATTGCATTTTGCAATCTAAGTCGGTTTGCAAGGAGCACCCAATGCATAATCCAAGCGATCTGATCCACCTTTTGAGATTTCCATGATTCTATTAAGAAAGAGTTCACTGCATTTTATAATAGGCCAATCTTCATGCATTAAAACCCTTTATCCCACTCTTTAGCACTTTGAAGTCAATCATCTTAGTAGACTAATAGAGTATGAGACCAAATGCACCTATTTTAACAACTAGTGGAATGAGTTAAACGTGGTTTTGTCAAGCTTTTAATGTCTATTTATAAACTAAGAGACATTGTTTAATCTAACTTAGTTTGGAAAAATAATTTGTTCTTAAGTGTTGTTATGTCAAAATGGTTATGTGTTGAATACATCTATCAACTCGTTCGGTCATCAAAGAAACACTCGAAATAATCGGTTTGCACTGAATATCACTCGTTCGGTCCATATAGACAGACACTCGTTTGGTCCATGTTATCAATCATTCGTTCGGTCCGCACTATCAGTCATCGTTCGGTCCATATTGTAAGTTATTCGTTCAGTCCACATTAAATAACACTCGTTCGATCCTCATTAAAATTTACTCGATCGGTCCACACTAAGTGACACTTGTGCGGTTCCACACTGTTGACTCTCGTTACGGTTCACACTACTTTTATTCGTTTTGGTCTCTTATGGTTTGACTCTTCTCGATTCAATTAAGTAACCATTTTTCATATAACATAAGATTTGCTTAAGGGATGATTAACAATTATTTTGTTAGAGCCTACCTATGTCTTTTTTGAGTTTGGTTGAGAGGATTTATCGTCTTAAAGAGCAACAATACACCACATTAGACATACAAATCGAAGAAAACCTAAACACTAGTTGAGCATCAACAGGACATAGCTCGTTCCTAATATTGACAAAAATGTTAATGTTATCGCATATCCACACATAACTCACAACATTTATACAACATATAGCATAACCCTAATTTTCGAGCACAAAATCAATCAAGAACATATTGAAATCAAAGCAAATGACAAAACTGTTTTAACATAATGTTCTACACTCCAATCTGAGCAAAACGCCTCATTCAATTCGAGTTTTTTTTTTAATCTTGCTCGATTTTGATAAACCCTAATTTTGATGTGAGGGTTTGATCCAAGATCAACCACATGAAAAATAATTCGAATAGGATAGACTTTTTTAGAGTGTAAGGATACGATTTATAAAGTAAGTACCTCTTACAGCTTGATATTATCTGAGGAGAAATAAGGAAGGGATGCGATAGGTGGGTGTGCGTGTGTGTGTGTGCTGTGTGTGTGTGTTGGAACAGTGGACAAGAATGGGTGGGGGTCGGGGGTATGTTATTAACTAATTTTTTATTTTTGGACACATTTGGCCTCTATGTTAACATGACTTATTTAATTTTGCAAATTAAGTTTTATAATGTATATTATAGTTAAAAAATAGCAAATGTGGTCCTTAATGTTTTTATTCATAACCTATAGGACATAATTTTAGCAACACTACACCCTAAAGGCATAAAACCAAATAACACATTAAGGCACAAGCAAGCTAAACTAATTAACTTACTAACTAGAGAATATTCCATTTAATGTGTAAAAAACGTTTTCCCTTTAAAAAATCATTTTATCATGACGAGATGATTTGACATTCTCTCCCCCTCAAACAAAGACCCATTTTCTATTTAAAGAGATGTAGTCGTTGTTTGAGAAGTCAAATGTATCTTTAAAAAATATTTTCAGATGATGGAATGATTTTATATGTGAAAATCAACAAACACATGGTAATAAGATTTCTATTATTTATATCTTATAATGCACTAAAAGTACACTTATGCGAATATGACAATAAACGGGATTGTGATGCAAGTAATTCACAAGCCTTTGCTATGGTCATTAAAGTAGACCATGTCCGAGAAGAATAAATTCCCGTTAAGAGGTCAAGTTTTCTTCTTGAAATACTTGCCTTTTAGATGATGATCTGGGTTGCTATCTGAAATAATAGCAAGCCATTTGGCATGTTTTGAAAATATTAGAAACTTTTGCTCGAACTTCTTTACAGGCTTCGTATCATGTGTTGAATTGACATTTTCTAAGACCGATAATTGATATCGATTTTCAGAAGACATGCCATTTGAAAACTTCTTTTTGTATTTTTCGCATTTTTTAATTTGGTATTTTGTTTTTTTTAAATTTAAATAAAAGAAAATATTTTTGGTTTTTCTGAGTTATATTATATACATATGATACAAAGGATATTCGAATAGGTACCACCATTATTCGTCAACGTCAATTGCTAACTTTTTTCAGAGTCTCCAGGCATAAACTTCGCATACCCAGCTTGTTGATTAGAAAATTCAATTCTTTCCTCTGGCTAGTGCTTTAGTGAAGATGTTCGCCCAATTGTTACTCATATTGACAAAGTATAAAGTCGATCACACCATTTTCAACATGCCTTCTTGATGAAGTGAATATCTGATGTCTTATGCTTGGGGATTGGATTGTTGAACGTTGTTGCGGCATAAGGCAATAGCGCTTTTGTATCACAGTAACTTTGGAATTTTATTGAATCCAAAGACCATAGTCGGTAAAGTTGTGATCTCCTCCAAAGGACTTGAGACACAAAAATCGGACAAAGCAATATATTCAGCTTCTGTACTGGATATCGCAATGCTTTTCTGCCTTTTAGACGACCAGCTCACAAGTCTATCACCCAAAAGTTGTATACTACCAGATGTGCTATGGACGTGTATCTTGACAACCAGCATGATCCGCATCTGCAAATGCTGTTAGTGCAATGGAAAGAATCCTTCAAATCACCTAAAGTCCCTGATTGTACGGTTCCTTTTAGATACCGAAAAGATCCTTTTTAACGCATTTACGTGCTTTTTGGTAGGCCGAGCATGATACCGAGCTCACATTGCATATAGCAATTTGTTAGGTCAGGTCTACTGGCTGTAAGATATAAGGTGGGTGCCAATCCATACCACGATAGTGTTGATGGTTCTACAAATTTTCCTTCTTTTGCCTCATCACAGTTTGGATTTTTCCACCATAGGAGTATCCACTGGGTCACAAGATTCAAATGCCATATTTTCTTTAGTATTCTAGAGCAGATTTGATTGGTTTAGAGCATGCCTATGGGACTTTGAGAAATATGTAGTCCTAAAAAAATGGATTTTTACCCATCATCGACATCTTGAATTTTAAACACATGATTTTAGCAAATAGATCACAAAGTTTAGGAGTAGATGCAGCAAAGATAATGTCATCGACATATATTTGTACCAGTAGTAATTCCTTGCCTTCTCTACGGATGAACAGAGTAGGATCCACTGAGCCTTTTGAGAAAGTATTGGATATTAGGAATGAAGACAACATATCATACCATGCATGTGGAGCTTGTTTCAACCCATAAAGAGCTTTATTAAGCTTGTACACGTAGTTAGATTTATCTGGATCCACAAATTTGTCTGGTTGGCTAACATAAACCTCTACTCGCAAATTACCATTCATAAACGTAGTCATCACATCCATTTGATAGACGACCGTGTTCATATGAGCAGCGAATGCTAGAAAAAATTTGTTTATAGCCTCTATTCTTGCAAACCGGATCGTGAAGTAATCTCTTCAAAATCGATTCCCTCTTCTTGACGATAACCATGAGCGACCAACCGAGCCTTGTTTTTCAGAATACCTCCTAACTCATCAAGCTTAACCTTATAGATCCACTTAAAGAGTGTATGCAAATGCTTTATAAGGAGGAGACAAGTTCCCAACTTCAAGATGTTTAAATTTCATGAAGTTCCTTTTTGCCATAGCTTGCGATCTAACATGCTTGATTTAATGGATCTTTGTAGTTCTTAGGTTCGAATGATGTGAGACTAGGCATCTTAGTGCAGAATAAACGCTTGTTCATGCATTGTAGTCGTGTGGAAACTGTCTATGCGAGATAACATTATTTTCTCAAGTGGGTTGATACTTAGTCCATTTGCTATTGTGTTCAGAAAACTTGGTGATCGGGAGGCACTATTGTAGGATATAACATCTGATGATGAGGATTGATCAGAAGTTAACTTATGGAAACTGGAATACCATAAGTATGGATTCATTAACCCATATGTGCAACTTCAATTTTAATGATTATCTTTTTCAACATCATGAGAAAATATAGGAGTTTGAGTTTCTTGTTGGTTTGATGATGTTACCTTGGTTGATGGTTTGGCATCTTGATCAACTATAGTTGAGGAAGGTGAGCAGTTTAGTTGAATACAGCATGTTCAGGTGCAAACTTATTAGGATTAGGAGACAATGACTTCTGGTGTTTGTATATCAACGTAAAGGTGGGGGATTAAGTGACTATCAAACATTAGTTGAAACAATAATCCAGTCAGATCTCGAAGGTTGTACAAATGGTGTTGGACAGGGGGGAGGGTTTGGCTATCGAGTCCTGAACTGATTGTTACAGGAGTTAAAATCATGAATGTGCGGGTCCTGAAATGCTCGTGTTCAGAAGCCATCGTGGCCAAGTTCATCAAAGTCAACTGAATGATTTCAATTATTCATCTGGCACTTATGTTTTAAATCTGGATTGCTTTCTTCGTGGGTTGCATAGCCAATGAAAATACCAATGTAGCACTTGCATCATGTTTGGTTTGTAACTTGCCCAAATTTCAATTTCATTTCGTTGGGTTTGCAGAGTAGCACCAAACACATGAAGATTACGATAGATCTGGAGGTTTTTGTGTAAAAAGCTCGTATGATTGTTTTTACCGTGTGGATGACGGACATATCATGAAAACGATTTTTGTATAACTGGCTTGTGGCAACTCTTCGGACATAAGAAATAAAAGGAGGCTTTTGCATAAATAACATAATGGGCGGTGCTGTTCTATTAGCGTACGATTTCGTCTTTCAAAACCTCCGTTTTATTTTGAGATCGCGTGCAACTGATGTTTCATGGTGAGATGCCAACCTTCTCAGAATATTCACGCAAATGTCTGTTTAACAAACTCAGTTTCCTTTATCTTTCTAATGCGACGGGACGGTTTCTCTTAAGCCGTACTTTGGTCATCTTCAAAAAGTTGATTAATAAAAGCTAGAGCTTCATCTTTTGATCGCAAACATTTTACCCATTGTAAATGAGAGTAGTCGTCAACAATAATGAGATGTACTTCTTTCCATTGACACTCGCTACTCGCATTGGCCCACCTCAGATCCTATATGACAAACAAATAGAGGTTTTTCTTGATTGGTGTCCTCAGATTGGGTTTTGTAGGGTATTCTTTGAACTTTTGCCTAATGAACATGCTAGAACATAAAGTGATCCTTTCAAACTTTGAGCTTAGGGGAGGGGACCCTCGGACAAGTCCATGTCTTGCTTGGATGATTAATGCACCAAAAGTTCACAGTGAGATAGACGACAATGCCATAACCAAGGACATGGTTTTAGAGCCTTTGACAATAGACAAATGGGATTGAGGACGCCTAATCATATTCCTAGTGATGAGTTTATTAAAAGGAGTATCCCCTCGAGTCCCTGTCAATAAATTAAAACACCTTTCTTGATTGCGATTGAAAGCTTGTGTGTTGACGAAATAAAAAGCACTTCAAGATTGGAATCACAGGGAAATGTCCCACAAAAAATAGATTTTGCCACGTCCTTTCAAGTAATTAACCCTCGAAATAGTAAATCATTCCCAATCTGGATAGTCTCTACTAACCATTTTTATCTTTGCAACCTTGATTCATTTCTGAATTTAAACTATAACCAAGGAATTTACTGATGAAATTGGTGAGCTTGTGGCGATCTTCCGGTCATTGTGCTTCGAGCAACCGGAGTCCAAATACAGAGGACGAAATTATGACAAACCGCTTTCATTAAGAGAAGTAGATGGAACATTGGGTTTTTGGGATCCGGGATTTACCTAGGTTCCTGTTTGTTAGAAGTTATTGTTTTTAATAACCTCAATTTTGCTAACGGACTCAGTTATTCTTATTCTTCATGGTGTTCCTTGATATATACCAAATTAACCACAGGTTTGGTGTTCTGATTCCTAGAACTATTGGTTTCCTAGAAAGGCACTTCATTAGTAGTGGTTAATCCTAGTTAAAGGGCACGCATTTCCTTACGATTAGTGATGGTTTCTGACCGACACCGGTTTGGAATCCAAATTATATCCCATCTTTAGTGAACACTTTTTCTTGTTGGGTTTCCAAATCTCTTTCTTAGACTTTTCTTCTTATCTAGGTATAGCATGAAAATTTAACCATCAATTTTAGCACGAAATTTCACATCATTCATAGAATTAACAACACACAAATTATCAGAAGACATGCAATCATCACCGTTAATACAGACATAATGTTTCTTGGAATTCTGCACAGACGCAGATCCATTAACTTTAACAGTGCCATTCCTTTTATTCAAACTAGATTTAACGTTCCTAGGGTGAGCTTCTACTTTATTCTTTGAATTACTACTTGGTGTTTGCTGAATCCTATCATTCCTGGTATTGCCTGAAGGCTGTGATCCGCTAGCACTAGTAGAAAGTCTTACTTCTATAAAATGCAACACACGCTTGTTAGAAACTATGTTTGAAGTCGAGTTTATTTTTGTGTTATCTGTAATTATGTGTGATTCGGCAAACCTAACTTTCTTGTCCGTTTTCCTCGGTGTGACCTCAACTATTTGAGGACCAAAATTGTTGATGCTAGGGCAAGATCTACTTATGTGTGAAAGCAAATCCTGAATGACTTTGGTATACCTAAAGGCAGACTCTAAAAGTGAATCTTGAGGATAATTCGCTTTTACATGTTCGACTATATCCCTAAGGACCAAAGCTTCTTCCTGGGTATGCTTAATATACGAGGAGTGAGCAGTCCTTTTATTCAGCAATTTGGGCGTGATTGGTTCCATATTATCCTTAGACACTTTTGGATCAACAGAGTGGGTCTCAGTAGCCTCCTTATCTACAGCTTTTCCTTTAAGTTTCCTTAACTCATTTTTTAGGGCTGCTATGACCAAACCTTGTTCCTGAAGTTTTGCATTTAAATCAGAAATTTCCCCAGACTTTATATTGACTTGTTTGATTAACGCATCACATTGTTCTTTTGATTGAACACGTTTTGGTTTAATCGAGTCATAAAGTTGCTTATAAGTCTGTTTCAAATGCTCATTCTCAGCAACAAGTTTTGTCACTCTATGTTCCAATTCAATGTTAAGAGTCTCAATTTCATCCATGTCCATTTTGACTTTACTATCATCCACATTTCCTTTTAAGGACTTAATTTGCTCTTTCAACTTGACAATGACTGTGTCTTTCTCTTGAGACTGAGCTCTCAATTCACTTAATTCAAACAACTGAGTAAAACTTGGAGCATTTTGATCTAAAACACTGTTTGTCTGTTGAAAAATTTCTTGATTAAGTTGAGAATCAGCTTCCAAAGTGATGCAATGTTTTTCAAGAGTTGTAAAACTCTTACAAAGTTTATCGTAAGTTTCTTTATCAACAACATCCTTTTTGTTGAGAAGCTCAGTCTTGAGTTCGAGACACTTTTGACATTCATTCACAGTTTCACAACCATCATTCACAGACAAATTCACAACAGTTTTTACAATATCATGATCAATGGCTTGTGCCAAGAGTCGTTCATTTTCACTCAAAACTTGATTCATTTTAACTTCGAAAGTTCTGGACTCCAAGCGATGTTGTTCGACAGCCTGTTCCATTTGATAAAAGACATTTTGGACATCGGCAAGTTCATCAACCAAGTATTGATTGAAGTTATTGAAGATATCTTTTAATTCTTTTATAAACGGAATAATTTCATCTCGAAAACAAGCCTTTGTATGTTCAAACCCCCACGTGCCCTCAGTGATAGGCAGTGTGGTCTTTCTTTGACGCTAGATACCATATCAAAGCCAGTAAGATAGCGTTTGAGCTCTTTCAAGCTAGTATACACCATACTTACTTTTGGAAGTTCTTTTGGAACCTCAACTTTGATGGTTGTTGAAGAATGAGATGGGTCTAAAGCTGGGACCGAAGTCGCTTTCCAATAGGCATGTTCACTATATAAATCAGATTGTCGAACAAATCGTTTGTTGTAATCGTTATTAAGAATATCTTAATTAATGGGTTTCGTGTTCACTCTATGTTTTACAACCAATGGATCTTGTTCTTTCAAAAGCATTTTTGAACGACTCTCTTCATAAAGCATTAATGTTTCATCAGAATCGGGAATCACAACAGTATCCATTTTAAGAATGACATTCCCGTCATATAGTTTTGGCTTTGACTCCCAAACTTTCTTCAGATACAAAGGTTTTTCAAAACAGATGCTTGTTTCTTGGAATGATCATAACAAATTTTGGATTTAGTCATCATATGAACAGTTTGCGCAGATTGACCTCTTTTGAAAATGATATTATCAAGTTGCTTAATTTTCTTTTCTAAAACAATTTCTCTATCAATATTTCTGTTTTCTTCCATTTTTAAATCCTTTTTGAGATCAGAAACTGTTTTCATTAAAGAATCATTTTCTTGCATTTGTTCAAAAAGAGTTTCCTTAAGACGTACAATCTCGGCATACTGTTCATTTGATCCTGAAAAACTGTTTTCAACATTTTGCATTTCTTTCAAATCTTTAACCTCTTCTTTATATCTGTCAAGCTCGGTAGTCAAGGCTTTATTAACATTGGTGCAATGCGTCACTTGGGTATTTAATTGTTCAAACATAGATAATATCAGGACATCTTGTTGAGCAGAAGAGTTAGAATTCTGGACATTTTCCTGTTGTGTTTCACTCAGATACTGAGAATAAGGAATGATATTGCTATCACTGGTTATTTCAGTTTCTGTCTGACTCACATCATTAGACTGTTCAGAAGACGTCATTATCTGCTCACTTTGATTGAATAAATCATAGTTCAGATTATCTGGATTGTGTACCTCAGTGAGTGCATCTGAGCCATTCCTGGAGAGATTCGCCATGAGAGCAATCTTGGCTGAGTTGAGTTCATCACAATCAGAGTCATAGGCATCCAGATCATCGGCTTGATAAGCAGCATTGTGGGTGATGACAGTCTGAGAGGTTTGAATGTCAGGTCAGGAAGTTCCTGGATCTGCAAATAATGATTATTTCTCCTTTGTTAAAGCTTGACCACTTGCTTGAGCTTGAACAGCAACACTTTATCAATGAACCTTGTTTCATCCTCTTCCTCTTGGATTAGTTTACATGCTTGGCAAATATGACCTCCCCTTTGCAGTTGAACGGAGACAGTCCGTTGTTTCCCCGTTTGCTTCATTGCACAGGTATGTATTTTCTCAGTTGTTCCAGCTGGCATAAAGTGGGTTTTTTGTTTTTTTTTTTTTTTTTTTTTTTGTTTTTCTTACAATACTCTTTTTCTTTTGTCTCCCTGAACAGGTTGTACAAGTTCTTTTCCATCATAGATGTAGTTGTTGACCGAGGGTTTACGAAGTTCTTAGCTGATTGTGGTAAGGGTTTAAGGGATACCGGGATGTGACAACAGCAGTTAAGAACGACATCATGTGATTGATCGCATCAATTGGATCATCCCCTTTCTGGAACACTGGAACAACTAGACCGGAGTCTGGTTGGGAAAATTCAGGGTGTTGCTGTTGACAGGCTGTGGGAGCATATTCCACTTGTGGGATTGATGGTTGTGAAGAATAAACGTTGTGGTGAACGGTGGATTGGTACTCATTTGATGGATAAGTAATTGAAAGAGGTGTTGATTGATTGGTTGTGAATTGTTGAGTCTGATACGGTGGAACAAACTGTGAAGACTGATATGGTGAAACATGAAGTTGAGATAGAGACTTTGGGTGAGTGTGTAGATGAGATTGATAAGCTGGCTGAGTTAATTGGTGAGATGCAACTAAAGCAAGAGGATCAGAGTTGCGTTCATGCATCAAACGAACTTCATTTGCATGTCTTTCATGTTGTTGCAGGTAAGCATGAAGCTGATCAACATTTGTCGTGTGCAAGTCTTTGACCAATTTAACATCAGTAACAAATTTGCTCCATTCATCAGGAAGAGTGTTTAAGAACTTGGTGTTGACTTGAAACTGCTCCAATGGCATCTTGTAAATGTTCATATCATTGGTAATAGATGAACTCAAGTAATACTCATTGTAGCGTCTCTCTTTCTTGGTAAGTGAAGCTTATCGAATTCATATACAGTTGCACTCATCGTTCTTGTTTTGTTAACGACGTACCTTGGCATTAGCAGTTTAATCTTCTCCAATGTCTTTTTGCCACACGATGTTGACTCACAAGAGCATAGATTTCAGTTGGAAGGCCTTGGAGAATGATGTTTATTGCTTTGATGTCACAATCTGCTTGAATGGCTTCAGCTGGAGTCAGTTCAACATATTCCTTAAGCCTTGTTACTCCATCCTCAGTGATTGAAGGCCAAACAAGTGGTCCTTTTTCAACAAAGGCAAGAATCATTCTTCCATGTGGTCTATTCATCATATACAGTTCCATTCTGCTTTTCCATGAATCATACAAGTGTTTTTCAAGCATCGGTGGTTTGTTGTCTCCTCCAGAGAGAAGTGACTTATCAGCAAGAGTCGTCATTGTGGTATCCAAAAGATTACAGATTGATCGATCGGTGGTAGAAAGAAATTGTGTTTGGTTATGTGATTATTGAGTCTTGAAATGAAACTACACGGGATTTTACAATTCTCGACAAAACCGGGAAAACAAGTGTTTGTTTCACGGGATTTTACAAGTCAAAGAAATAACCGTATAATTTAAAAACGAGTTGTTAAGTTTAAACTTAAGTTGGTTTCACTAGTTCGGCTGACAATTTTTTTTAACTAGTTCGGTCCTACTCGTTCGGTCCTGCTAGTTCGGTTATCACTAGTTCGATTGTCAAAGTATACCTAGTTCGGTTCTACTAGTTCGGTCCTGCTAGTTCGGTTGTCACTAGTTCGATTGTCAAGTTTAACTAGTTTAGTCCTACTCGTTCGGTCCTGCTTGTTCGGTTGTCACTAGGAAAGGACTCGTCCGGTTCCAACTTAAGTAATGCTCATTCGGTTTAAACTAGAATATTCTTGTTCGGTTGACTTGTTCGGCTTAATCGTTCGGTTTCCTTGTTCGGTCCAACTCGTTCGGTCCCAACTACTACGAAACTCAAATCTTCAAAACTCAAAAAGACACGATTTTTAATGGTTTTTAGCAAAAAATTCTTGTACAACTAGTGTTACTAACCCTATAGGAACAATAAAAATGAAAACTTTAAGGTTTTTAAGCCAAAAAATTTGAATCACTATTTTGCTCTTTGTAAAGGTTTTTGAACACAAATCAAACACAAAAACTAAACACACCACTCCATGGCTCTTGATACCAATTGTAGAATTCTAGTAATCTTATGATCAAACCAAGAACAAGAGTGAGATGTGGGTTGTGATGTTAGAGATAGAATGGATGGAAAATGGATGAAGTGTATTATGATGAAATGTTACAAATGGAACAACCAACCCTCTCCAAGGCTAGGAGAGGGGCTTATATAGGTCCTATAGGCCGGCCCATGGGTTATGATGGGCTTCCCATGGGTCTTGGGCCGGACTAGATTACTAATCTAATCATTACATAAACTACGAGCTAAGACTATTACAACTTGGAAGTGACCGACACTTTTCTTTCGTGTTTCCAACAACATAAAAGACGATTTTCTAAAGAGAAAAGAGCAGCCAAATGTCAAGCATCGATCACGATTCTATATAAGACACCGTGTAATTCCTATACTCTTGTAATCATTTATTTTTTGGTATCGTTTGGTAAAATATTTAGTTTACATTGGTTATTTGATCACGCTTGTATAATTATAATGGTTATGGGCTAATACCCTCGGGTATTAGCCATCATAATGAAGATTTAATGTTTGGTTTGTTTTAACTCGAATTTCCTTTAATTTATCGTTAAAATTTTAATATGTTTTACACCTAATACTTGTCTACGGTTTGAAGATGCGTACCTCTCATTCAACTGGGTCTAGTTATGCCTAACAAGTGAACTAGATACTAGGATAGCTCTCTATACCGTGTTTTATATTATTGGACCAATAAGATCACAAATAATGTTCTATCTTTGTCTTTAAATTATGAGCTTAGTTGGACCGGCATGTGACCCGTATGTTTCAACAGGTATGTTCTTAATTAATTGATAAAGACTTGAACAGTGAACTACCAGTATATAAAATACAGTCAAACAGAAGTGGGTAAAAAGTCTCGATGGGCTGGGTTTAACAAGATCACGCATTGCAATTAATCCCAAAATTGATGATAAATTAACTAAAAGGATGACTTTATGCGATACGTTTAAATGTGACAGGATTCAAGTGGTCTAGTCCTTAGAATGATTCCCGCTAAGTTTTAAGAATGATATGCCGCTTCAAGATAAGTAATCATTGCACTAAACAAATAAACCAACATTTAATCGAATTTAATATGGCTAATACAGTTTTCTATCATTTGGCTTGTACCGCTCTTTTATCTTTTGATCTGTTTTTCTATGCATTTTAATGTGTTTTGAAATGATTTAATATCACCAAAAAACCTGCGCCAGACTCTCAGGCTTGAAACCCCCCATAAATCATAGAACAAGTTTTTAGCATAGGTTTAAACAAGTAATTAGAAATTAACTGATTAGAACAAATAAAAATACTGATAATAATATAAATTACCGACCTCGCTCTTAGTGTGTGACACCCTACTTACCATGAACTGCCACCCGATCGGGTACATTGCATGTTAAAGTATTGTTTTAAGATAAGTCGGCTAAATATAAATTTAAAACTTGGTAATCAATAAATTGACCCTACACGAAAGCACATCATCATTATAAAGATTTTCAATCACGTTCAAAACAATCTATCCTTGACGATGATGTCATACCCATGTCATGTGAAGAAGAAGCCAAATTCGTGCAAACTTTCCATCGTACTCATTTTTACAATGATCGCGACCGTGATTCCAACCGCGATAACTATCATTCAAGCGGAAGAAACGATTACACCTATCAATCTCACTCTAATGATAAATCCGATCTTCAAAAATAACTAAGAGATTTCATCAAAGCCCAACACTCGACCAACTCTTTTGTCAAAGTCACTTTCATGGATCTAAAAAACAAACTCGAAACAACAACCAAAAGCCGGCAAGCCTCAATTCAAAATCTCGAAGATCAATTCGAAAGACTTGCTGACAAGCAATCTAGTCGACCTTCTAGATCTCTTCCTAGTAACACACAACCTAACCCAAATGGTAGTTAATTAAAACCTTACCAACCACCACAAGCTCGAAACGAACATGTAAATGCCGTATTTACATGAAGTGGTAAAACCTACGACCCACCAGTCAACCCAAATGATCAGCCTAATGATTCTAAAACTCTTATCAACTTCGATAGCGATGATAAAGATGAAGAACCTACACCTCAACCCAAGCTTAAAGAACCAAAACCAGTCAAAGAAACACCGATACCCAAACCATACAAACCAAAAATCCCATATCCTCAACGTCTCAGAAAAGAGAAAATGAAAGCTCAATATGGAAAATTCCTCGACATGATTCGAGCCGTTCGAATCAACGTACCTATTGTCTACGTTTTAGCCGGAATGCCCAACTATGGCAAATTTCTCAAGGAACTCGTTAGTAACAAACACAAAATCAAACAAATTTCAGCCGCTTTCCTGAGCGATGAAAGTTCCGCCATACTTTAAAACAAAGTTCCACCAAAACTTGGAGACCCTGGAAGTTTTCTCATTCCATGTAACTTCAACAAAGCTTTCTCATGTAATTCTTTAGCCGACCTTGGTGCTAGCATAAATCTCATGCCGTATTCCTTATACACGAAGTTATCTCTCGAAACTCTCAAACCTACTAAAATAAGCATAAGATTGGCCGATCGATCATTCCAATATCCTGTTGGAATAGCTAAAAATATGCTCGTTGAAGTTGGTAAATTCACCTTCCTTGCTGATTTTGTTATTCTCGAAATGGAAGAAGACAGTAAAGTTCCCCTTATCTTAGGAAGACCTTTTCTTCACACCGCTGATGCAGTCATTTGAGTTAAACAGAAGCAACTCAATCTCGAAGTTGGAACTGAACGAATGATCTTTAATATCGATTCTACGATGAAACATTCTTACTTAAACGATGATACCTGTTTCAGTATTGATGTCATCGACGAAATCTTGGAAGAAGATTTTGATGCTCTTCTCAATGAAGGTAGTGAAATCCTCCATTCCATAGAAGGAACCATCCTCGTAGAAAAAATCTTTGCTGAATTCGATGAATTTATGGCAATGACTGCCGATAAAAACTCTGAATCTGAATCTGATACCGAAGAACCGCCATTTGAAAAAACCACCTTTAACACTGATTACAAGATCAAAACATCTCTTGAAGAACCTTCTACAGATCTTGAACTCAAACCTCTTCCTAATAACTTGGAATATGCATTCTTGGAAAAACCCTCTTTTCTTCCAGTGATCATATCATCTCAGCTTTCTGAAGAAAACAAAAATAAACTCATCTCTATTCTTAAAAAACATAAGCAAGTATTTGCTTGGAAAACCACAAACATTCATGTAATTTGTCCATCTTTCTGCAAACATAAAATTTAAGTATTAGAAGACAAAAACCAGTTGTGCGAAAACAAAAACGATTAAACCCAAACAAGCAAGAAGTTATGAAAAAAAAATAGTGAAACTCCTTAATACAAGTATTATTTATCCAATCGCTGATAGCCCTTGGGTAAGCCCCATTCACTGTGTACTAAAGAAAGGTGGTATAACAGTTATTACCAACGAAAGAGATGAACTTGTTCCAACAAGAACTATTACAGGCTGGCGAGTATGCATCAATTATCGTAAACTCAATGAAGCAACTGCAAAGGACCACTTCCTTTTGCCATTCATGGATCAAATGTTAAAAAGACTCGCAGGAAATAAATACTTATGTTTCCTCGATGGTTTTTCCAGATATTTTCAAATACCAATCGATCCTATGGACCAATAAAAAACAACGTTCACATGTCCTTTCGGCACATACGCTTATAGAAGAATACCTTTCGGTTTATGTAATGCTCTAGCTACTTTCCAAAGGCGCATGCTGGCTATCTTCCATGACATGATCGAAGAATCCGTCGAAGTATTCATGGACGATTTCTCCGTCTTTGAAAACTCTTTTGATAACTGTCTAAACAATCTAGATAAAATGCTTCAACGTTGCAAAGATGCACATCTTGTCCTTAACTGGGAAAAATGTCACTTCATGGTAAAAGAAGGATTTGTGCTTAGACACAAGGTATCCGAAGCAGGCCTCGAAGTCGACAAAACAAAGATCGACGTAATCTCAAAACTTCCACCCCCACTAATATCAAAGGTATTAGAAGTTTTCTAGGACATGCAGGTTTCTACTGAAGATTCATTAAATATTTCTCAAAAATCGCCCGTCCTCTCACCAAGTTGCTTGAAAAAGATACTCCATTCGAATTCAATGACGAATGTCACAACGCATTCAAGTTATTAAAAGAAAAAATCATATGTGCTCCTGTGATCGTAAGTCCAAACTGGAATCTTCCGTTCGAATTCATGTATGATGCAAGTGATTTCGCAGTTGGAGCAATCTTAGGTCAAAAAGATGGTAAAAACGTTCACCCAATCTACTTTGCAAGCAAAACTCTCAATGCAGCTCAACAGAACTATACAATCACTAAAAAAGAACTTATGGCTGTAGTCTTTGCATTTGAAAATTTTCAATCCTATATGGTATTATCAAAGACGATCGTACACACTGATCACTCAGCTCTTAGGCACCTATTCAAGAAACAAGATGCTAAACCGCGCCTTATTCGTTGGATACTACTTTTACAAGAATTTGGTATTGAAATTAAAGATAAAAAAGGTACAGAAAATGTTGCCGTCGATTATTTATCTCGGATTGAAAATGATGAAACAAGTGATGACAGTGAAGTTGACGATAACTTTCCTGGAGAAACTCTCATGGAAATAAACACTAGAGACGAACCATGGTTCATAGACTTTGCAAATTATTTGGTAAGTGATATCATAGCTAAAGGGACGACGTACCAGCAAAAGAACAAATTTTTCTCTGACCTCAAACACTACTTTTGGGAGGAATCCTACCTCTTCAAAGTATGTTCTGACGGTATGATCAGACGCTGTGTCTCTGGACTAGAAACCTGAACAATTTTAGATCAATGTCACCACGAACCCACCAGTAGACATTATGGACCAAATATAACCACTAAAAAGTTTTAGACTCAGGTTTTTACTGGCCGACTATCATCAAAGAAGCTCATACTCAAGTTCGCCTTTGCGAAGTGATAATGCTTAAATTATACATGTTTTTATATGCGTTATCAATGCTTTTATGTATATTTATTGGTTAAATATAAGAACTTTTGGTATAGAATAAAATATATTTGTCATTGTAGGTTCGTGGTACGTGTCGTGGAAGAAAAAAGGAAGAAAACACGAAGATATGGAGCTAAAACAAAGAAGTAAACTCAAGTTAATGATCTCCCGATACTTGTTCACTGTTTTGGCCATAAATCGGTCATACGAACTCCGTTTTAGTTGGTTCAAGCGGCCACACAAAGAGAATTCAATTATCTACAACTTGAAAAAAAAGCCAGGAACTAAAAATGACCAAAGTGTGGCAGTTTTGGCCAAAGTGCAGCGCACTTTTGAGGCGTATGGAAGAATTAAAGGCAATTAATTGTAGACAACATTAACACCCAAAGTGCGGTGCACAAATAAGTTTGTGCGGCGGTTTTTGGCCCTTGAACAGCCTATAAATACCTTCCTTGGCTCTCTCATTTCATACACTCTCACACAAATCATTCTAGTTCATTTAGAACACATAAAATAGGGATTTTTAGTGATCTTGGCTTGACAAACCAAGGATCCAAACATCCCTTCTAACCACCATCACCACCATCGACTACCACCACTCTTCACCATCAATTTCTAGATTTTAATCCATTTAAGGAAGTAGCATTGAAGTTTAATTCGAATCTTTAAGCGATTGTGACAGAATTGTTTATAGTTTTCGGGTTTACTTTGAATATAATAAAGTTTTTGTTGGGAAAACTTGTGAAATCGTCAAACATTTGCTCTTGAAGTTGGTATAAATCTTGTTTATCTTTTGAATATGATCTTTAATAAATTCATGATGAATGTTATGTGTTTTGTTACTTCTTTGATCATGGAGTAGTCATCTTGTGTTTGTTTGGGCAATATGTGATCTTAGATATGGAGCGTTTAGATATGTATTTATTGAATTGGTAAAACATATTTTATACAAGAATATAGGCCAAAATGGTTCCTTTATATATATGTTCTATCATTTCATCTAATATATTGGTTATAATAACTTATAAAGGTCGAAAGGATTCGTTGTTATTAATCGATATAATCACTAGTTACACATTAAGGCCGAAAGGATTTGTAACTTGTGATATCTTTATTTTCTTAACTCGTAAACACTATCCTAAACACTTCATTGTCTTAGTGATCATTGCCCAAACAAACATACTTTAATTCCTTGCTTGAATCATCTCTTAATTATTTTCTTTACAATATTCGATATATGCACGATTTGGTTAATTTGATCCGTGACAATCATTTTAGCCTTAGCACCTTAATTACAAACTGTGAAAACTTCAATTCCCATGGAACGAGACTTACCTAATACTATATTACACTCGATAGGGTATACTTGCCCGAGGTTGTGATTTTAGTAAAAATCGGTATTTCTAGTATTATAAATTTAAAGCTTGCAAAACACACATCAAGTTTTTGGTGCCGCTGCCGGGGAATTGTTTAAGTTGTTATCAGTTTGTTTGATTGATTTAGGTGCTATTTTGTTTCTCATAAAGTTATTTACAGTTTTGAAATACAAAATTTGCAAACTCGCCGTACTGTTTTCTAGCAAACTGAACCAAAAATCGTTTTTTCTTCAGGTTGTACGCCGCACATTATATTTGTGCGCCGGTTTTCCTAAAAACCCAGGAAGTACGCCGTACTTTAACCAAGTACGCCGCACTTTCTGCAGATTCTCCACCAACAGAATTTGTTTCAAATTCAAAACCAAAACCAAAAACCTTATTTTTCAAATCATTTTGATTATATGCTTTAGTTGTTTTGATTGTTTTTCGTAAGTTGATATAATTTCTGTTAACTATGTTTTATCTATCTCTGTTTATTTCGTTCATGGTAATAACTTAAAATTCAACAAAAAAAACATAAATTCCTAGAAAAACCGGCGCACTTTTTCTCAAGTGCGCCGTACTTATCTATCTGATCTAAAAATCTTTTATCTATTTATCCTTATTTCTTTATAAAATATATCTAATATATATCTAAAATATAACATTATAATATATATATATATATATATATATATATATATATATATATATATATATATATATATATATGTGTGTGTGTGTGTGTGTGTGTGTGTGTGTGTGTAATATAAAAATGTCTTTTTATAAAATACTGAAAGTATGTATTAATCCACGAGCTTGGAGAAAGCAACTCGTAAAACCATTATCTAAATTAAATAAAAATATGAAAACGAAGTCTTGTAAAATGAAAACTATCCAAAAAGAATCCGTCGAGGTCGAAGTACTCAAATCTTCAACTCAATATTCTTCCATTAATGAAGTTTTCGTCTTAAATATATTCGAAGAAGATGTCGAAACCCAACAAATAATAACTCTCGATCCTGATGATCAACCTATGTGGAAAAGTGCTAAGACTGTAGCACCGACTCCTAATTCGCCCTTGTTCGACCTGATGTTGATAACAACTTTGTTATCAATAGTACCAACTTGAGAATGAATTGTGAAAATAAATTTGATTGCTATCTGTGGGCCGATCCGCATGACCACATCCGTGAATTCCTCGTAATCTATGACATGTTCAAATATGGTGAAACTCAAAGTGAAGGTGCCAAGCTTTTGATATTTCCCTATTCCCTATCCGATAAAGCTAAAACCTGGTTCAACGAACTTAATGAAGATTCTATAACATCGTGGGAACAAATAAAAAGAGTTTTTATAAATAGATTCTTTCCACCTTCGTTATTTAACCGTCTTTTGCTTGAAATCAGAAATTTCTCTCAAAACGTATGTGAAAGTCTAACCGAAGCCTGGTTACGACTAAAGAGCATGATTCGAAAATGTCATGGGCATGGTCTGACCAAAGGAGCTATTATTCAAATATTCTATCACGGTCTAGATGGAACCACTCAAGGAATCCTAGACGGAACTGCTGGAGGAATCTTCCTCTATAAAAGTCCGAATCAAGCTTTTTAATATCTTGGGGACAAAGTCCTTTTCAAACTTGATTGGTCCACGAAATCTAGAAACGAACATAGACAAAGATCTGTTGCTTTCGCCGATGGAAGTAATAATGATAATTCTCGATTAATGGAAAAATTGGAAGCTCTAACTATAAAAATGGATTCTCAATTCAAAAGCTTAAAAGAGGAGATGCATGAGATGCGTAAGAATTATCATAACCGTAGAGGTGACAACGCTTCTAAGAACGATGACACACTGATGTGTGAACATCATGAAGCCAATTACATCCAATCTGATGGTTATCAAAGCTAAAATTCTCATGATTCGTATTCTCATCAATCCCATCATGATCCTAATGACTCCGAGAAATGGTTAACAGAATTAAACAATGATGTGAGAAATGATCTCGAATATTTTAAAATATGTATCCGTAGCATGAGAACTGTTCATGATAAACTTTTTGACAGGGACGATCACTCTAAAACAGATCTTGAAAAATCAATCACTAAATTCTTGGATGGTCAAAGAGTTTAAAATATGTTTGTCAAAAACAATATTAACGATATAATTATAAAGATGAAGCAAAACGAAAAAAAATTCCAAACTAAAATTAAAAACATGGAAAGAAAATTAGATGAGTGGTCTAAGTCTCAAAACGTATCTTCAGAACAAACAGATAAGACTGACCCACCTCCTCCTCAAGCTCAAACCGAGCAAGTAAATGTCGTATTCACCGGGAGTGGAAATTCCGATGACTCTCTGAAAACTCAAAAAGATCCACCACCTCCTATCATCATTAATAATAAAATTCCAAAATACCAACCAATTAAGGCATCAAAAAAGGACTATCACATGGTAAAAACAAAAGAATATCCATTTCGTGAGTACATACCACTTGAACCGAATCGTCAAGGTATCTTAAATTAAGTTAAGTTTAATAATAATAATAGTAGTAGTAATAGTAAATAATAATAAACCTATACAAAAATAAACTAAAAATATATTTAAAAAGTTTTGAACTTTGTGGGTGTGTTCGCCAGAAATCCTCACAAGACTATAACTCGTCCACTCGGGAAACCGAGGGGTTTAAAGGCTTATTGCATACGCTATATGCAATCGTGGTGCCTATGAAAGTGTGTTTTTGTATTTTACGGTTTCCGTAGTTTTGTTTGCAGATTAAATAAATAAGTGGAGCTTGGATGGTGGTGATACTTATCACTTGGGGATGTGATATATTTGGATCAGTATATTACATGTGGTATAATACACATGCTTGGCGTTTCGTTTAGGACCGTATCTTTCAGAATTCAACCGAGCACTTATGAGCCTCGGGTAGTCTCGTTTCTCTTATACTTATTTTCTCCCATTATCCTACTTTTATGTTATTTCCTAAATTGCGCATAATGCTCAACTTAAGTGTGGGGGAGAAATAAATTGAAAAATTAGACTCATTATTAATTTCTAACTTTTGTTCGCCCTCGGTAATCTAAAAATCTAATCTTGTTTTTAAATTTCTTTTGTCACTTAGGTTAATATATTAGAATAAAACGTAATAATAATAAAAAATAAAAATTTGAAATCAGAGATGTGTCCCGATTGATAGAGCAGATCCGACTCTGGATCGATGACATTACTTGCGTATTTATACCCATTACTCTAAAAATATGAGGTTCGCCTTTAAATCTTATGGAAATAATTTTTACCTTTAGCTTTCTCAAGTTAAGGTTTGAATGCAATTGCAAGTGTCTCATCCGTCGTTACGGTTGTGTATTTGTAGTTTGTCGCCTTTTCTAGAGCATTGATATCAGTTTAAACTTATATGAGTGTACCGGTGATTTATTGATTCTAGAACTTGTGCTTGAAATCATTACGAGACCGTAGTGAGATCACGCTTGCGTGATAAAGGTATTTTTATGTGATAAAGAGACAAACTTAGGATTAAACCAATTTATCCCATCCATTTAACATATTATTCTTTTAGCTGATTACACTGACCAGTTAACCACCCAAATAAAACCCTTATGTTAGCACTCATCTTTAGTGCTAGATACCCCTAGTTTAACCCGTTGAGCCATTATATTTATTTTTCTCATCTACTAAATTAAAGAAATATACAAAAACATATAACCTTTAGCCTAACCTTACCCTTTATTGAAAGTCCCTATGGTTGGTTGCTAGTTGCTCGATGTGATTTTTGCTTATGGTTTGCTCGCACTTTGCTATGAGTATTGCGCCATTTCAACGAAGATGAAGTTGCGCAGCTTTGTGTTTTGTGTTTTTTGTGGTGTACACTTATATTAAGTGTGGGGAGATTGTTAGTTGTGCGAAAGTGGAGTGAAAAAAATCGAAAAAAAAGAAAAAAAAAGAGAGAAAGTAAAGTATGAATAATTGTTGAGATGTTGGTTGTACTTGTGACGTATTGTTATATCATTATTGTACGAGATTGAGATGAGAGGTTGAGATGTTCGATAACCTCACGGGTTTGTAGATTGTTGTAACTAGCAACATGGGTTTCTTGGACCTGTCGACATGTATATTATAAAACCATTTCTACTATATTTCCCATGCCTTATCCACACCCTTATTAACCCTTATCCTGTACATTATAACCCGAATAAAAGTCCTCTTTTGATATTTATACCTGGTGCTTACGCCATGTCGGTGTAGTTTTGTTTCTTGTACAAGCATATGGTATGAAATTAATCATGTCTGAGCAATTGAGTGTGATTTCCCTTTTACCCTATATTACATCGCATACGAGTGTTTGAGTGAATTATATTTTCCTTCTTCGTGAGGTGCTTAGTCATGTTACAACAACTTAATGATCATTGGGTATTGTCAAACATCTCTGTTTTCACATATTAAAAAAAGTCCAAAAATATTTTTCATAATTCAATGTTGTTTTGTAAAGCTTGTTTTGTAAGCTTATTATTTTTCCTTTATTTTGACTTTGGGAGGACAGCAAAACCCTAGTGTGGGGTGGGTGTTGGTGGGGTGTTTGTGTCTTTTGCGCTTATTTATTAAAAAAAACCAAAAATATTTTTGGTACTTTCACACCCACTAAAAATTAAAATTTTTATATAATAATAATAAATAATAATAAAAATATATAATAAATAATAAAAAAATATCAAAAATTTTTAAAATATATATAAAAATTTTCTTGTCTTGTCATGTAGAAATTTTGTTTCAATATTTCTTTTCTTAGATTTGCTTGTGGGCAAGCAAAGTTTAAGTGTGGGGGGACTTGATAACGCTTAAATTATACATGTTTTTATATGCGTTATCAATGCTTTTATGTATATTTATTTGTTAAATATAAGAACTTTTGGTATAGAATAGAATATATTTGTCATTGTAGGTTTGTGGTACGTGTCGTGAAAGAAAATAGAAGAAAACACGAAGATATGGAGCTTAAACGAAGAAGTAAACTCAAGTTAATGATCTCCCGATACCTGTTCACTGTTTTGGCCATAACTCGGTCATACGAACTCCGTTTTAGTTGGTTCAAGTGGCCACGCGAAGAGAATTCATATATCTGCAACTTAGAAAAAAAAGCCACGAACTGAAAATGATCAAAGTGTGGTTGTTTTGGCCAAAATGCGACACACTTTTGAGGCGGAGGAAGAATCAAAGGCAATTAAATGTAGATAACATTAACACCCGAAGTGCGGCGCACAAATAAGTTTGTACGGCGGTTTTTGGCCCCTAAACAACCTATAATAACCCTCCTTGGCTCTCTCATTTCATACACTCTCACAAAAATCATTCTAGTTCGTTTAGAACACTTAAAATAGGGATTTTTTGGTGATCTTGGCTTGACAAACCAAGGATCCAAACACCCCTTCAAACCACCATCACCACCATCGACTACCACCACTCTCCACCATCAATTTCTAGATTTTAATCCATCTAAGGAAGTAGCATTGAAGTGTAATTCGAATCTTTAAGCGATTGTGACAGAATTGTCATAGTTTCTGGGTTTACTTTGAATATAATAAAGTTTTTGTTGGGAAAACTTATGAAATCATCAAACATTTGCTCTTGAAGTTGGTATAAATCTTGTTTATCTTTTGAATATGATCTTTACTAAATTCATGATGAATGTTATGTGTTTTGTTAATTCTTTGATCATGGAGTAGTCATCTTGTGTTTGTTTGGGCAATATGTGATATGGAGCATTTAGATATGTGTTTATTGAATTGGTAAAACATATTTTATACAAGAATATAGGCCGAAAGGGTTCTTTTATATAGGCGTTCTATCATTTCATCTAATATATTAGTTATAATAACTTATAAAGGTCGAAAGGATTCGTTGTTATTAATTGATATAATCACTAGTTACACTTAAAGGCCGAAAGGATTTGTAACTTGTGATATCTTTATTTTCTTAACTCGTAAACACTATCCTAAACACTTCATTATCTTAGTGATCATTGCCTAAACAAACATACTTTAATTCCTTGCTTGAATTATCTCTTAATTGCTTTCTTTACAATATTCGATATATGCACGATTTGGTTAATTTGATCAGTGACAATCATTTTAGCCTTAGCACCTTAATTACAAACTGTGAAAACTTCATTTCCCGTGGAACGACCTGGTTTTACCTAATACTATATTACACTCGATAGCGTATACTTGCTCGAATGTTGTGTTTTTAGTAAAAATCGGTATTTCTAGTATTATAAATTTAAAGCTTGCAAAACACACATCACGAAGCATATCAAAAGACAGGAAATATTTTAAAACGTGATGAGATGCCCTTAAACAACATTCCATTATGCAAAATTTTCGACATATAGGGTATTGATTTCATGGGACCCTTCCCGAAATCATATAAATTCGAATACATCTTAGTCGCTATCGACTATGTATCTAAATGGGCCGAAGCACAAGCTCTACCAACAAATGATGCCAGAGTTGTTATTACTTTTCTGAAGAAACTATTCTGTCATTTCAGAATGCCCAAAGCTCTCATAAGCGACCGAGGAACTCATTTCTGCAACAAGATAATGGAAAAAACCATGAAAAGATATAGAGTTAACCATCGATTCTCTACATCATACCACCCTCAAACAAGTAGTCAAGTTGAAAACACAAACATAGCTCTTAAAAGAATTCTTAAAAAAACTGTTAAAGATAATCTTGCTATCTGGTCAAGAAAACTTGATGATGCTATGTGGGCTTTTCGTACTACTTACAAGACACCAACCGGTACAACACCATACAAACTCGTATACGGTAAAAAACTGTTACCTACCATTTGAAATTAAACACTGTGCATACTAGGCCCTGAAAAACTGTAACCCAGATTTGATCGCTGCTGGTGAGAAACGAATGTTCCAATTACACGAGTTAGACGAATTCAGACATCAAGCTTATGAAAACTCTCGTCTATACAAGGCAAGAACCCAAGTCTGGCATGACAGAAAACTCAATGAGAAAAGAATTCAAACATGGAAACAAAGTGTTGCTTTTTCACTCAAAATATAAATTCAAACAGCCAAAACTCAGATATCGCTGGCTAGGACCATATTTAGTAAAACACCAATATTCATCCGGATATATTAAACTATATTAAAAAGATGGAAAAACATTCATTGTTAACGGCCACATACTGAAGCTATATCATGAAGAAGAAGATTATAATGACCAAAGGGAAGCATTCACTCCCTTCTTTCTGAAAGAATAAACTCCAAAAGAAGGAGTCTAGCTAACGACTCTCTTAAAAATTAAGCGCTTCTCTGGAGGCAACCCGTGCTTTATTTAAGTGTGGAGGAGCCCCTCCTCCATACAAGTCCATTCATCTACTTTATTTTCATTTTCTAAAAAACTATTTTATTTTTGTGTGCTTTTGTATGTTTTCTTATGCAGGTAATATAGCTTAAGCCTGGAAAATTATGGCGTATGCTCAAAGATAGTTCTCTCGCAGCTACATTTCTCTATGCCCCGGGAAGTACCTTTTTCCTTTAATTTTCCCTATTTTCTAGTTTATTAGTTATCACATTGAGGACAATGTTCAACTTAAGTGTGAAGGGGAGCCAAATAGGAAAAATAATGATATCCCTCCATGTTTGCCCTGCTAAAAAATTTTCAACTAGTATTTTATGAAAATCTCTAAAAATATATATATTTACTTTTCTTTTAAATTTAAAATATGCTCTTAGTAAGGCAAGTCCAACCGGATTGACATTATAACTAGCACAAAACCAGTCTACTAAATTGTGAGTTTAAGCCTTAAAAATTCAGGTATCCACCTTTGGTGCCTAAGATAATTGATGCCTTTAGCTTGTTCGAGTTAAGGTTTGAATGCAATTGCAAGTGTCTCATCCGTCGTTACGACTGTGTATTTGTAATTTGTCGCCTTTTCTGGAGCAATGGTATTGGTTAAAAATTATACGAGTGAGCCGATATTTTAGTAGACCTAGAACTTGTGCTTGATCATTATTTACTAGACCGTAGTGAGATTAATTTCTAGACAAAATCATATGTTACGAGGTGTTATAAATCCAGTAAGCTCCTGTATCTGCAACACTCCCTTTTAGTGCTATTCCGCTAAAGAAATCAAAGTTGAAAGTAAGAAGTTCCGTGCCAGCCTTAGTTATCACGGTATTAAAAAAAATTAAAAATTAAAAATAAAAAAAAATAAAAAAAGAAAAAATAAAAGTTTAAGGTTCAAGGCTTAAGTTTCGGCACAAGAGATCAGTATATGTTATTCACCATCATGAGTATCATGTTCTGCCCCTTTGAGATCTTGTTTGGTGCTCACGCCCCATCGGTCATGTTTATGTGTCTAGTACAAGCCTATGGTAGCTATCTAGATTATGTCTGCGCATCTGAGTGTCTTCACAAATATAAACCCTATCTGAGTGTCTTGAGTGAATTAAAAATCAAACATATTCCTTTGTGAGGTACTATGTTATGTGTTTATGCCTGAAAAGTTATCTGAATCCAGTAAATCCAAATTTTCTCCACGTCACGATAAATGATCTTGTTTTTCTCGCTTTAATTGCTTGAGGGCAAGCAACAACTAAGTGTGGAGGGATTTGATAACGCCTTAATTATACATGTTTTTGGCGGCGTTATTTATATATATTTTATCATTTCTCATGAACTTTCGATACTTAATAGCATGAATTATGTGCAGGTTCACTTGAAGATATCCCGAGCTCAAAAAGAACAAATATCAAGTGTTTATAGTTATTGAGAAGCAAGGTAGAAGAAAAGAAAGGACCAAAGCTGAAAAAGTCCTAAAGTACGCCACACATTTCCTTTGTGCGCCGCACTTCCTACCAAGCCTAAGAATTAAAGATAGATAGATGAAGTCTGCATTAACTCACCAAGTACGCCGCACAATTTCCTTTGTACGCCGCACATCCTAGCAGTATTAATGAAATTCCCACCGACTTAACCAAAGTACGCCGCACAATATTTCATGTGCGTCGCACTTCGACCCAATTTCAGCCTATAAATAGAGACGAATTTCACACATTTTTCAATATCTCAAACTCAATCATCTCTTCATCTAACCATAACCATTCCCCCCAATTCCCTCAATCACATTCCACTTCATAAACACTTGAAGTTGAAGATTAAAGATCAAACCACGAAGAACGAAGAAGAACATCATAATATTTAGAAGGAATAAAGGTTGTACTACGATTTTATACTTGTTACGGGTAGAGTTTGATCCATATTCTTACCCGGACATAGTATGTTTCTTGTTATTCTTCTTAATTTTGTTATGAACTTCATAGCCATGACAGGCTAAATCTCTTATGACTACTCGGTAAAAATAATATAATGAATAAGCGTTTGGTATAATTACGATATTGTTAATCTTAAGCTTATGTTAAAATCCTATCGTGTCCAATCTTATCAACTTTGATTGTCAACTTTGATTATATACTCACATGGGTATAGGTCGAAAGACCCGTTGTGAATTATATAGTTTTAAAGATTTGTCTATGATCTTTATCATTTGTGATGAGAAATCCACCTATGTTATTTGATAAACAAAATAGATTCGATATAATAGTAACTAGATTATTTGAGTGACACATTTGATCGAGTTAGCTTAATATAAGTCTGAAGTTAAACAAGTTATCTGTGAAAACATTTTCTGACGAGAAAATCCTTTTTATTAATTAAAGTCCTAAGTTTAAGATCGTAACTATCACCATTGCTTATGAGATATATGAAATTATCCTAGTAGTCATCTTACTCATTATTGAATTCAGTTCAGTTTATTTTAAGACTGTTAAAGTTTATTTTTCATCTGATTATTCGAACACTACGCAAATCCATATGGACGACCTGTTCTTACCTAAAAGATCTACATACGTGGGTTATACTTTTACCCGTGTGTTTCCATATAATAAATCGGTATTTTTAGTCTTATAAATTTAAAAATTTGAAAAACATCACTTCCTTAGCACTTTTTGGCAGCCACAAACTCTATGAATACAACCCCAAATCATAGAATAAACACTTAGAAACTATAAAAGAAAGAATCAAAGTCATAAGGGTGAAACTTACACCAAGTTCACCCTTGATCATACTTCCACTCAATCGCAACCATGTTGGACACACTTGGCTTGTTATTTCTTATTCCTAGAAGTGTAGTGATAGTACATTAAGGTTCAGTACAATAGGAGTTGGTATCTTGGGTTATTGATAATAGTTTTCGGTTGGAAAAGCTTGTAATCGCCATCTTTGATCTTATAACTTTAGTATCATTTCTATTATCTTTTAATAATGAATTATTCTGAATTTTATGAGTTTAATATGCGTATTACTTGTTTGATTATAGAATAGTTGTCTTGTGTTTGTTTGGGCGATATGTGACCTTTGATATGGAGCGTTTTGTGTGTTTATTGAATTGGTAAAACATATTTGATATAAGAATATAGGCTGAAAGGGTTCTTTTACATATGTGTTCTATCATTTCATCTAATATATTGGTTATAATAACTTATAAAGGTCGAAAGAATTTGTTGTTATTAATCGATATAATCACTAGTTACACTTAAAGGTCAAAAGGATTTGTAACATGTGTTATCTTGCTTTCTAAACTTATAAACACTGTCCTAAACATATCATTGTCTTAGTGATCATTCCCTAAACAAACGTACGTTAATCACTTGTTTGAATCATCCTTTTATTGCTTTCTTTATAATATTCGATATATGCACGTTTTGGTTAATTTGATAAGTGATAATCATTTTAGCCTTAGCACCTTAATTACAAACTGTGAAAACTACAATTCTTTTGGGACGACCTGGACTTACCTCATCTATATTACATACGAAAAGGTATACTTGCCCGTGTTGTGTTTTTAGTCAAAATTGGTATTTCTAGTATTATAAATTTAAAGCTTGTAAAACACACATCAAGTTTTTGGCGCCGCTGCCAGAGAATTGTTTTAAGTTGTTATCAGTTTGTTGCTTGTTTTTTGTGCTATTTCTTTGCTTAAACGTTCTTCAATTCTTGAAATTATGTGTTCTGTGTCAACAAGTACGCCGCACTTTCTTTTGAAGTGCGCCGCACTTACCCTGCTTTCATTAAAATTTTTGCCTCGAAACCCGTAGTATGTCAGTTTTAACCCGAAAACCGCCACACTTTCTGTGATCGTTTTAGTTGTTTCAAAACCTCCCAATCTGCTAGTCTTAGGTTCCATAACCATTTGGAATTATATTTTATCTGATTATATGCCTTGTGTATTTGTAAATATTTAGCTTATTATCATATTCGGAAAAAAAAGATCAAAAACAAAAATAGTTTTCTTTTCTTTTCATTTTAGTTTTTGTTATCACATTAGTTCTGTATAATTTCTTACTGTCATTTATGAATTATTTGTTTATTTGTTATAATTTAAAACGTAAGAAAATATAAAAAACGAAAAACATAAAATTTCCAGAAAAACCGGCGCACTTTTTCTAAAGTACGCCGCACTTTATCCAAACCTAGAAAAACCACCATACTTTTCTTAAAATACGCCGCACTTGTCTATCTGATGCAAAACATAATCTTTTATCTATTTATCCTTATTTTCTATATATAATAAAAACTAAAATATATAAAAATATAAAAAGGTAAAAATATAAATATATAGATAAACATTATTTAATTTATTTTAAAAATTATCATATTAGTCTTAATTTTATAATAATAAAAAATAGCTTTTTGCAAAACCCTAAAAGTGTGTATAAATCCACGATCTTGAGGAAAACAACTCGTAAAACCATTAATGATGTACTCAAATCTTCAACTCAACATTCCTCCGTTAATGATGTTTTCATCTTAAATATATCCAAAGAAGATGTCGAATCCTAACCCAATTCACCACCCCAAGAAATAATAAATCCTGATGATCAACCCATGTGATAAAGTGCTAAGACTGTAGCACCAACTCCTAATTCTGTCATTGTTCGACCCGATGTTGATGACAACTTTGTTATCAATAGTACCCACTTGAAAATTATTTTTGGAAAATAAATTCGATGGTTATCTGCGGGCCAATCCGCATGACCAGTGAATTTCTCGCGATCTCTGACATGTTCAAATATGGTGAAACTCAAAGTGAAGCTGTTAAGCTTTTGATATTTCCACGATCCTTGTGCAATGATGCTAAATCTGGTTTAATGGACTTAATAAAGAGTCTATAACATCGTGGGATCAAATGAGAAAAGCTTTTATAAGCAGATTCTTCCCACCTTCGTTATTCGACCGTCTTTTACTTGAAATCAGAAGTTTCCCTCAAAACGTATGTGAAAGTCTAACCGAAGCCTGGTTACGACTCAAGAACATGCTTGGAAAATGTCATGGGCACGGTCTGACCAAAGGAGCTATTATTCAAATATTCTATCACGGTCTAGATGAATCGACTCAAGGAATCCTGGACGAAATTGCTGGAGGAATCTTCCTCTACAAATGTCAAAATCAAGCTTTTCAACTTCTTGAGGACAACGTCCTTTTCAAACTTGATTGGTCGAACAATTTCTGAAAGAAACCATCTCAAAAATCTGTTTCTTTCGCTGATGGTAGTAATAGTAATAATGATAATTCTTGATTAATAGCAAAATTGGAGGTTCTAACTTTAAAAATGGATTCTCAATTTATAAGCTTAAAAAAAGAGATGCAAGAGATGCGTATGAATTATAAAAACCGCGGAGGTAACCACGCTTCTAAAAACAGCATGAACGATGACAAGCCGATGTGCGAATGTCATGAAGCAAATTACATCCAATTTGGAGGTTATCAAAACCGAGATTCTCATGATTTGTATTCTCGCCAATCTCATTATGAACAATCTCATTCAAAGAATGATTTGAAAAAATCGCTCAAAGAATTAATCAATGATGTGAAAAATGATATTAAAGATTTTAAAAGCTATATTCATAGCAAAAGAACCGATCATGATAATCTCTTTGACGAAATTTTTTGTAAACCCATCGGGGATTTACCCAACAAAAAATCCAAAATCATCAACCAAGAACCTCAAACTAAGACAGATCTCGAAAATCAATCACAAAATTCTTGGATGGTCAAAGAGTTGCAAATATGTTTGTCAAGAACTATGTTAACGATATGATTCTAAAGATGAAGCAAAACGAAAAGAATTTCCAAACTATCTATAAAACATTGGAAAGAAAAATAAATGAGTGGTCAAAATCACAAAACGTCTCTTCAAAACAAACAGATAGGATTGACCCACCTCCTCTAGCTCAAACTGAGCATGATTAGTTAGAGGGACTGACTAATCAATATTCAACATGCCTAATTCTGCTTTCAGTCTAGTAAAAGTGGGTTTATCTAGTGGCTTTGTGAATATATCAACTAATTGATATTCAGTGGGGATGAAGTGTAATTCAATATCACCTTTTAGGATATGGTCCCTGATGAAATGATATCTTATATCAATGTGTTTGGTTCTTGAATGAAGAACAAGATTGTTGGATATGTCATAGTCACTGAGTTTACTTTTCATCCAAAGAATGTTTACACAACACCCAGCAGCAACAACATATTCAACCTCAACAGAGGACATAGCTACTGACTGCAGTTTCTTTGCACTCCAACACACTAACTTGCCTCCAAGCAATTGACAAGCACCCGGGGTGCTTTTTCTGTTCCTATTGTATCCTGCATATTCTGAGTCTGGCTACCCTTTGAGATCAAATTCTGATCACTTTGGGTACCATAGACCAAGAGTGGGAGTACCTTTCAGATACCTAAAGATTCTTTTTACAACAATGAGATGTGATTCTTTTGGATTGGCTTGGTATCTTGCACATAGACATGTTGAGAATTGGATATCAGGACGACTTGTAGTTAAGTACATCAGGGACCCAATCATTCCTCTGTATAAGGTTTGATTTACTGGTTTACCAGAGAGGCCAGGTCCTAAGTTGTTTGGAGTTCTTCATTGATGAACTATCATAGATCTCATATTTTCTTTAGTATGTCCCTTGTGTATTTTTCATGACAAATAGATATTCCCTTGTCATCCTGCTTGATTTAAAATCCAAGAAAGTAAGTGAGTTCACCCATCATACTCATTTTAAACTTCTTTATCATTAGTTTTTTTAAACTGTTTACAAAGTTTGTAATTTGTTGAGCCAAATATGATGTCACCCACATACACTTGGACAAGCAAAACATCTCTTTTGGTTTTGTAGATAACAAAGTATTGTCAATTATTCCTCTAACAAACTTGTTCTAAATGAGAAATGTAGATAAAGTCTCATACCATGCCTTTGGTGCTTGTTTAAGTCCATAGAGGGCTTTACCAAGATTACAAACATAGTTAGGAAATTCACTACTCTTAAAGCCAGGAGGCTGCTTGACATAAACTTCTTCCTTAAGCTTTCCATTTAGGAAGGCACTTTTGTATCTATCTGAAAGACTTTGAAGTTCATGTATGTAGCAAAGGCAAGGAAAATCCTGATTGCTTCCATCCTTGCCACTGGTGTAAAGGTTTCATCATAGTCAATTCCGTCTTCTTGACTATAACCTTAAGCAACCAATCTTGCTTTGTTTCTGGTAACAGTTCCAAGTTCATCTTTCTTATTCCTAAATACCCATTTTGAGCTAATTGCTATTTTTCCTTCAGGGAGTGAAACAAGTGTCCAAACTTTGTTTTTATAGAACTAATTCAGTTCTTTTGCATTGCATCAACCTACCCTGGATGTTTCAGCGCCTCATATACCTTTTGTATCTTGAGTACTCATCAACAATGACTAGGGTATACGTCTTATGATTTATGGACATTGGATTGACTGGTCCAAATAGGTCCATATGAAGAAGATGCAAACACTTCCTGTTTAAGAAATTTTGCTTGGTTTTGAAAGAAGCTTTATGATGCTTTCCTTTTTCACATGTTGAGCATGGTTTATCTTTGGAATAAACAAGTGAGGGAAGGCCAAGAACTTTGTTTTGCCTAGCAAGTTTATTAATGTTTTTTGAAAATTAGACGTGATAGCCTTTTGTTCCATAGCCAATTAACACTTTCAAAGGATTTGGCAAAGAAGCAAGCTTCATTTGGAGTCAGCGATGACATGTCAAGAACATACACATTAATTTTCCTTGGGGCTATCAAAACAATCTCTTAATTTGCATTAAAAATTGTTCCTTGCTTATCATCAAACTGAACAATATATTTAGCATTACAAATTTGACTGATGCTAATTAAATTGTATTTTAGACCATTTATAAAAGCTACTTTAGAGAAAACTATTCCACCACAGTTTATTGAACCATATCCATCAATAATGCAAGATGAGTTATCACCAAATACTACATTGGGACCTCGTTACTCCACATATTTGTGCAGATAACTCTTGACACCAGTCATACTCGTTGAGCATCCACTGTCCAAGTACCAGATGGGCTCCCTAATGTCTCTCTACAGAAATAATAATCTGAGTTAGTTTCTCTTGTGAACCCACTTCTTTGTGGGCTTTCTGGCTTTAGTAGCCTGAAGTTTTTCACCTCTTTTGAAATGTTCAAAGTCATTATGGTGAGTGGTTGAGTGAACATTACTTCCACAAGTATTGCAACTCACACCATATAACAACCTGTAATTTTCATAAATGTAAATATCCATCTATTAAGTTAGATGATGTACAATCTATCAATTATATATGAACTCACCTTTTTTAGGGAAATTTTTCGCTTTATTACATTACTTACTTTGCCAATATCTCGATGTACAACATTTCTTGCATAACTAAAGTTAACGGGCTGAGGTAACCTACATATGGCAATCCTATCTTCATATATGTCAAGCAATCATCATAATATATCAATTCAATATCATAATATCATTTTTATAAAGTACATTATTCCTATAATGTACCATTCGCAACGTTATATCAAAACGGGCTTTAAACCGTTATCGTATGCCTTTAAACCCTAATTCCATGAAGGATTAACATCTAAAGTGAATGCACAAGCTACTAAAGCATATGTACAAGTAATATAACATCTCATTTGAAATATAAAATCTCTTCAAATCAAAGTACAAGTCCTTAAAAGCTCAATATACAAGTCATTAAGTATGATCTCCAAAATAGCCATTTTACCTCCGTTTTCATTCTAATTTCTTCACCATCACTTGTGTACAAGCTACTACACTCAATATACAATGTGTAAACCCTAATTATTCTATTCATAAGCTTTCATACATCTTTTTACACTCAAAACCCTAATTCAAAACCCTAAACCCTAAAACCGAGCTAGTTTCTAAACCATGACACCATGACTGTCGATTCTGTCTTTTCTTCGTTTGTAATCCATTGTAAAAACCAAAACAATACTCAATAAGTTATAATAACATAAATTACAACAATCTCAATCATAATACATTATCATTTCATCATTATACTTCAATTATACAAGAAATGAATCCAGAAAACCCTAATTGTGCCCTAATTGTGATTTTGACCAGTTTACTCATTTTCTACCCATTTAAACCCAACCACCTATCAATTTTGATTATAATCCTTAAATATAAGTCTTTAGGATCAGTAACTCTAACATTCCTAATGAAATGTACACTAAATTCCAAGCCTAAAAACCTTAAGTAAACCCTAATCTCACCCTATATGAAACCCGGACCTCATTTCTTCATTTTTGACTAGTTCGTTTAAAACAAAAACTCAAATAAATGCTAAATCTTAATGAACTTCTTATTACAGACCTAGGAACATATAATCAAACATCCTTAAATCATTAAACCACGAAATATGCAAGCAAGAAAACTTGTGAAAACCCTTGTCAGCCTCAAACAGACCCCACCTTTCTTTGGCCTTCTTTGAACCCATTTAAGACCGCTTACCCTAGTAGCAAAGATACTTACATTACCTCCTCAAAACCCTTAAGCAGCTTACCCCACCCTGCTTAGACCTTTCCATGGCCAAAATCAAAGGCACATGGCCTCTCTTTTTGCTACTTCAGCCGCGGCATGCAATGGGGTAAACACCTCATCCAAGCTAGTTTCTAGCTTAACCAACACACCTACTAGCCCCTCCTCATCATCCTCTAGGTCTCTTATGTGTCCTAACCAGATCATACAAGTTCCTTGAAGCTTAAGGGTCATTTTACCTATAAATAGAAGCCATAACTCTTCATTTTTCTTCATCCCCCACTTCCTCCTCTATAACCTTACATAGAAGCAATCCTTTGCTCTAATAGATCCTAAGTGATCTTAAGAAGGCTCAAGTATAGAAAAGAAGCAAAAGAAACCAAGAAACGAAGCCCGGGAGTCGTTATTCTAGGCGTACGAAGCTAAAAGTCTCGATTGCGTCCGCGTTTCTAAGCTACAAAAGCTCAAGACCATGTTTCTAAAGCTTATATTCTGTATTCATAATACCCTTATAAAGTTCTTATGATCATGCATTAAATTCATAATATAAGCTTTGAACTCAAAAAACCTAATGTGATATACCTTTTTTGATCCAAAACCGTACACCGAAACCCTATATTTTCATGTTTTTGCTTAATCTATAAAGCTAAGCTGTAACATTTTATAATCTAATCTCAAGAAGCTTATAAATACCATTAAAAAATAAGTGCATGATAATGTGCTCATGAAAGAATTTGAGCTTAAAACCCGCGCGTTTTCATTTTAAAACCCTAATTTGACCCGTTTTACTTCCTAGCTTAACGAATCGTTAATTTAAACTTGCGTTGTGTTAAATCTTCATATTTTAGTTTATTATAACTTATAAATGTCTATTGAAATGTTAAAATAAGCTTGCATGGGCAATTTGGACTGTTTATTTGAAAAAATTATCTATGCAAGGGTATATAAACGTAATTTTTAAGAAAATTATAACTAAAAGACAAAAAGTGTCATTTATATTAAAGTTATAACTACAGGGGTCTATTATGTCACTTTTTAAATTACAAGGTTTACTTGGTATTTCTTTTAAACTTGAGAGACTAAAGTCGTAAAAGTGCAAACCACTAATGTATGAATTCTTACCACTTTTCAAACTCAGGGTCTAAAATGAAACATTTTGAAAAAGTATAAAAACACATCAAACATTAACAGACATAACTTTATTTAAAACCTTGACGTGCTATCATTTTCCAGATATTGAATAAAATGCTTAAAACTTGCTTATGTTTATAACTATTATATCATTCAATCATCGACGGCTTTTCAAAATCATGTCCGGATTCAATCAAACCAACAATACTAGGGAGCTCATATTAAGGAGTTTCATCATCTGGTTATTACGATTCTAACTGAGTTGTAGGTTTACGATATAAAGTGCCCTAGTCCTCAAGACTTTACTGAATGACTTTCTGAATTATGATGGCCTGAAACGTGTTATGATAATTTCAATATCAAAACCGACAACGTGTAAAATCTAAAATCTTACATATTCAATCAAACTAAGACTTGACATATATTACCCCAGGTTTCCCGTAACGAAGCCGTTACTTTCGTTTCATATACATTTGCTATCAATTTCCCTATAACTGTTCAGGTGAGTTCATAGCCTCGCATTTCAATTTTTTTTTATAAACCCCTCGATGGGATACATGCGAATAAACATGAATGCAATTATTTATGTATGCTAGTTAAATTACTATGGCCTAAGTAACGCTATCCTATTAAGTCCCCATATCAAGGAACGTTAAATTACTCTCCGTAGTAAGCGCGAATGGTGTGAATAGATCTATTTGGGCTGGACTCCCCGTTGGTGTACCCAGTTCCGTTAAACAAATTGCACAATCATTATAAATCACAAGCGAGTATTTTTGAAAAAGGTACCGCAGGAGCTATAACGTATCACCATAACCCTAAGGCTTCGATCATGAGCTAATGGCAAAATAACTATGTTTCAATACCGGGTGTATATCAACGTAACCTGAATATCGCATTTGCATTCAAATTATATTACTTAAACCTATGGATTTCACTCAACCTTTGTGTTGACTTTTTAGCATGTTTTATCTTAGATAACTAATGGCACGGAGTGACGAGGACATGAAGATGGAAAAAAAAAAAAAAAAAACCGTAAACATTCACCTTTGTAAATACAGAATTGGGTACTCTATCTCTTGTAAAAACTCTGATAAATAAATGAATGATAACTTATTTTCATAAACAACTCTTTACTTTAATCGTTTTCTATGATTATGACTGTTTTACCTTGATGTGAATACCCAGATAGCTTTCCGCAACTATATTAAAAAATGGGGGTGGTTACATTACTTCTTTAGTAACATTGGACATTCTCCTAATGAGATGTTTGGAATCTCCACATCTAAGCCTTTTCTTTTGCTATTACCGATTGTCTTTGGTCATCTCTTATTCTTGGAACGACTTTCTTAGATCACTGTGGTTATCCTTGCGAATCTCCTTGGCTTTTTAAAGAATTTTCTTGAATTCTTTTACGACGGGCCATGGCATAATTCTCATCTTCACTATCAGAAGTTCGAGCTAGTCTTCAACCACTAAATATCCTTTTTAGCCCTTCAATCAAGAATCTACTTTGTTCCTTTTTTCTCTTTGACCATTTCAGAATCTTTCTTAATTATCACTTCATAAACTTTCAAGTTTTCAATAAGTTCGTCAAGTTTTCAATAGCCGTAACCTTTGCGCGCCATTTGGGATGAAGTGCCCTAAGTAATTTCCTAACATAGTTCTTGCTAGAAAAACCTTCATCAAGTGTTTTTAGACTAGTAATAATAGTATTAAATTTAGCAAAAGCATTATCTATAGATTCTTCTTCCGGAATCGTAAATTGTTCATATTGTTGAACAAGAAGATCTATTTTGTTATCTGTGACTTGACTATTACCTTGGTGTGTGATTAATAAAGTATCCTAAATTTCTTTTGCGATTTTACACATAAAAATTCTTTTCGTATTCTTTACGTGTCAAAGCATTATAATTACCATTTTTAGCTTCATTATTTTTAGCAAGTCTCTTTTTAAGATCACCGCTTTGTTTTTCAAATGGTACAATTTTATCCTTTTTAGTTTCGGGATTATTTTGAATAGGAGGAAAATCACCATAGGTAATAATATGCCAAAGAACTAGATCTTTTGATTTCACATAAGTTTTGAATCTATTTTTCCAATAAATAAATCCATTGTCACACCCGAAAAATTTCAGGTCACTATTTCTAAACTTTTCGAAAATTATTTTTGACTTTTATACGTTACGTTTGAATTCGGCAGTTTACCGGGAGGTTAACCCGCATAAATTTGAAAAACATCATCGGACGCGTTCTGACTTCAGATTTTGATTAGTTTAGATGATATATGAGTTAATTTATCTTGCTAATGTTTCGTAGTTTACGTCACTCCTTGTAGTTATTTTTACTCTTTAAAACGTTAAATTGCGTTTTTCGCATTTTTTGACCTAACGGAAATCCAGAAACCCAATCTATTTCGGAGTAGAACTTTGGTTAACGTCCCATTGATTCACGTAATAAGACACCCCAAATTTCATTCACCCTCTTCTCTTGTATATTGTGGATGCCTAAACCTAAACCAAATGCACCATAAGTCTTGAAATTAAATCAAAGCTACTTTCTTGAACTTTCCCATGCACGTGGGTAGAAGAGGACATATGAGAAGTCAATACCTCATGCACATATTTCTCAAGTTTGATAATAACATGTGATACTTGCACACGTTTGACTTCATATTTGACCAAACTAAAGACCATCTTATCATCTAATGAGAGACCAAGACTCAAAATTTTTGAACCATATGGTCTTGTGGCTTGCCTATTCTGAACCACACACACAGTCACTTTGGTGTGTGTTGGTCACATGTGCACTAATGAATCAGTACACCTTAACCTAAATCTTGTCCTATAAATACCATCCCATATCATAACTTAGGGTTTCATAATCATTTTCAAGCCTCCAAAAATTTCTCTCTCCCTCCTCTCTTCTTGAAGCCCACGGCCAACAAACACCCACATAGGGTTTCCCTTTTCTTTGATTTCTGCATAATTCCAAGCATTCTAGTTTCAATTTCTAAGGTTACCTAAGGTTTTGCACAAGTATTGATTCTTTGATTTAAATGGTTTTCTTCCAAGATATACAAATTAGAAGTTTGGGGTTATAATTTGAGATTTTTCCAAGATCTATGATTTTGGGGTATAAGATCTTGTGTTCATATTTGCTTCTTGTTCTTCATTCTTGTAAGTATCTTTAATCTTTCTTGAGGTTTTTCTTAAGTTCTTCTATATGTTCAAGATCCATACGATTATTTATTCATATGTGTGTTTTTTATTTTGAAAGATTTAAAGACAAGATTTCATAATAATGATACTTACTTTATTTCACTAGTTAAAATATTATGTCTTGTGATATTAGAGATGAATGAGTGTTGCAACATTAAAATAAGGGTTTAGGTTAGTTTATGTTGGGTTTTTTTTGTGTGGATTAGTTGTGAATGGAGATTAGGCTAGATTAGGCACTATTGTAAAGTTTGGGTGGATTTTGGTTGCGTTTTTGGCAAAAAGTGCTTGCTGTCCCAAATTTGTTTTGGGATTTTGGTCGACCTAAAAACGTTTTCATTAGGCGTAAAAGTAGTTTTTGGAGAGCTAGTTTCAAATAGATTGTTTTTCATATATCGCACATTAAAATTGGACTTAAAACGGCCAAGTTATATATAGCCAAATGAAACTTGAAACATTTTTTGACAAAACCGAATGAATAGTGTGCTGATGTGAATAGTAAAATAAGTTTTCGGACATTTTTGGACTTTCTAAACACTGGCGAAAAATATAGTAACACATACATATTGATTAGTATCATTTAAAGATGTGGTTAACATATTTTAGAAAAAAAACGATAAAGTTACTAAAAATAGTAAGTTTGGTAAAATTTAGCGGAACGGACTTAGAAGTTAAGCGATTAAGGCTAGTTAGTGCGTTTTGAAAATATGGAAACTTAATAAATATAGGGTACAGTATTAACGTTTTGAAACTAATTTTTTTCCTAAAATATAAACTTTCTAAAAATAGTAATTTTTGGTTAAACGCCGAAACTTAACGAAAAACTATATGATTTTTATTTGTCATGATTGAAATCAAGACTAAAGCAACACACATGGATGTCTTTTTGGTTATGAACATATTGTGCAATCTTGGCATACATTCCGTGTTTCTGAACGCGTTATTATTATCTAGGACGCGGCTAAGATTTCTATATCATCTTTTACTGATGATTTATCATTTGCTCATTTATTCTAAGTGAGTTCATAGCCCCAAAGTTTTACTACTTTTTACTACATTTGGGGTGGGAAACATTGCTTGTGTTCAAACTATAGACACGTTACTTTACGATGCCCATTTACTGATTACTTGTTTTGCCTAAGTAGCGAATAGACCACTAACCTGAATTATCATGAACCGTCAATTGCTTAACCGACAGTACTGGTTAAGTAAGCACGAATGTTGTAAATAGATCTATTGGGACTAATTATCCCTATCCGGGTAAGTCATAGCGCTTACTAGTTTCGGAGGTCCGAACAAACGGATATATACCATGTCGGAATGTCAATAAGTGATCCTGTTCAGATACCTTTATGGCGAGGAATACTATTTGACATATAAAATGCTTCCTTTTAAATTGAGCTTCGATGTCATGAGCTTAGTGCAAACGTAAATGCTTTTGATGTGAAGTTGTATCTGTTATAACTGTCACGTGCGTACTGTGAACTTGTGGTCCACTTTTAATATTAAATTCAAACCTATGAATTCACTCAACTTTATATTGACAGTTTCAACATGTTTTTCTCAAGTGCTTAGCTATGGATATCTTTGCTTGCTTGTTGGTGTTGCCTTGCATTGAACCGATTTTCAAGAATCATTATTATCTATGTTAACATCGTTGTCAAACTTTAAAACCTTTTATTCGCTTCCGCATATTATCGTTGGACCTATGTAAAACTTTAACTATTTTAATCAATGCAACGATGTTGGATTTTTAAACGTACCCTTAGAGGTCGTTCTTTGTATCTTGTGTGATATGTATTATGACGTCACGCCCCCGGACACGTGTTTTCCGTCCAGGCCCCGTTTGGGGGTGTGACATTAGAGATTACGAATATAGTCCATGCGTTAATATTTTTTATATGTTTTTTTCAACGGCTTTTGTATACGTTTTTTATATGTTTCTTTAAGTTTTTTTAACATTTTATTTTTATTTGAACCGATTTTATTTATTCGTTTTTTGTACGTGTGTTTTCTTATACGTTTTATCTATACGTCTTTTAATGTTTTATTTATACTTGAATCGCTTTTTTTAACGTTTTATTGATACTCGAACTGTTTTTTTATACGTTTTTTAAAGTTTTACTTATACTTGAACCAACTTTATTTATACGCTTTTATTATGTTTTTTATACGTTTTTTAACGTTTTACTTATACTTGAACCGATTTTATTTATACGTTTTTTAAACTTTTTTTGTATGTATGTTTTTTACACGTTTTTTTAACGTTTTCTTTACGTTTTATTTATACTTTAACCAATTTTATTTATACTACATCAACCGATTTTATTTATACGTTTTTAGTGTTTTTGTACGTATGAAAACTGATAAAAACGGATGAAAACATATGAAAGCGTATGAAAATGGTCAAAGCGTACAAAAACTTGGAAAAAAGTAAAAAAAAAACATACGAAACACGTACAAAAATGGACGAAAATCGTATAAAAACATTCAAAAACCGACAAAAACGTACAAAAAAAGTTTTGTACGTATGAAAACTGATAAAAACGGATTAAAACGTATGAAAGCGTATGAAACAGACAAAACGTACAAAAACTTGGAAAAATGTAAAAAAACTTAAGAAAACGTACAAAAACGGACGAAAAACATATAAAAACATTCAAAAACCGACAAAAACGGCTAAAACGTACAAAAAAATTCAAAAACTCGGAAAACTTAAAAACGTACGAAAGAGTACAAAAACGGACAAAAAACATAAAAAAAACGTTAAAAACGGATAAAAACTGACAAAAATGTACAAAAACGTACCAAACGTACAAAAACGTAGAAAAAGGTATAAAAGGGTAAATAAATGTATAAAAAATAAAAAAATTAAAATTAAAAAAGATAAAATAATAATAAAAAGTTAAAAAACAAAAAAAATTAAAAAAAATTAAAAAAAATCAACGCCACAAACCATAGGGACCATTTATAAAACACTTAAGAGGGTATTTATGTCATTTCCACCATCTGAACCCAGCAATTAATTGTCAACGTAACAGAGTTAGTGGTCAAGTGACTAAACCCGATACGAGTCAGAAACACAAGGAGAAGATCTGTTAGATTTTCTTTCGAGAGACTAATTTTGTTAAACCCTACAAACCACATGGACGATTTTAGCAATTAACTCTTATTTAAATGAACACACTAATTTTTTATAGGGTAAATTACACTGTTGGACCCCAAGGTTAGGCCCGATTGCGGATTCAGTCCCTAGATAACAGGGGTCGATGTCGTTAATCCTTTTTTGTCACTGTTCTTACTCGTTTGGTCACTCGAGCCCCGTTATACGTAACAGGTGTTAGTTTGACTTGTCAACGATGGGCAGTTTAGTAATTTCAAAATTTCGTCATTATTTCACCGTTGGTCCCTCACTAAATTTTTGTTTTTGTTTTTTTGTATTTTCCAACAGGTGTTTTACTGTTGCATTTTTTTGTCCTTTAGCGCTTGCACC
>BQNB010023389.1:0-31529 GCA_026074375.1 Tanacetum coccineum
CATACTATTTTTGCTTGTTTACTGTTTTTTAAAAGGAACTAAAAAAAATACTACTTCAGAAAGAACTTATTACTAACCAACTGAGCTAGCTCAGTTGGCCATCAATGGTGTTCTTGGGGAGGTTGTTACCACATGCGAGAGATCTCAAGTTCGTGTCTCTCCTTGGAGGTTTTCCTTCAAGGTGGGAATCTGTGGAGTTCTGCCTCATATGTTTATTCCATCTTTTATTGTGCTATTCCGTTGTCTAACCAAATGTTTATTACATCTTTTATATACTATAATTATATCATTTTTGAGTTTTCTATGAGATTTGATGTTATAGAAAAAAAATTAGACCAATCAGAACGCTTTACTTTAACATGTAGGCAAAATCGTACGATATAATTAATTAAAAAAGTCAAAATTGAATCCAATTTGGTCAAAATTGAAAACTTTGGTGGAAGAATATTTGGTAGAGAAAAAAATATGCATAAAAATATGTCAAATTTGTGAAAAAAAAAACTTAAAAAAAAGAAGTAATTGATAAAATTTTAGTGGTTGAATTTTAAATAAATAATATAAAGTTAAGTGTAAGTTTATAAGTTTCATGTTTTTTAATAACTTAAAAAAATAAACAAATAACTCTTAAATTTTGTACCCCTAAACTATATATTTTAAAAATATAACATATATGTTGTTCTAAAAATACAGCATATATATGCACAAAATTATTATTATATTTTTTTTTGAACGAATTTTTTTTCTATCTCACAAATATATATTTAAGAACTAATTACCAAACAAGCCTAGTTTCATACCCATTTTACCAAAACAGACATTTTTCCACGTCTTTACCAAAACGACCCAAGATGCGTAAACTTGTGCATCAAAGCGCACAAGCTCCATGCATATAGGTGCATTTGGGTTATGCACTAGGCGCACAAACAAATGCATACATAATACATAGAAACACTTTACATACAAGCGCACATTTGGATGTGCACTAGGCGCACAAATACTTTAAAAACGGAAAAGTACAACTTAATACTTGCTAAATAGTATAATGAATGTGTTGTTGTTTTAGTCTATGTACTCCATCTAACACACTAGGCGCACAAAGGTTATGCACCAGGCGCATAAGAGTTATGCACCAGGCGCACAAAGGTTATGCACCAGGCGCACAACCTTATGCATCACGACGCACAACCTTATGCATCACGGTGCATAAACCTTATGCATCATACATGGTGGTGCATAGGTGCATAAGCCTTATGCACCATGCGCATAAGCTTATGCATCTTTAATTTGATTAATGTACCTAGCGCATAGTATGAGGCTCAAAACATACTATAATGCGCCAATATTTACACTCGTTGGATTTGACATGTGTCCTAGATCTAACGATTAGTATCAAAAAGTTCATTTTGGTAAAAACTTTGTGCGCCGACCATTTTGGAAAAACACGCTCTAAAAAGACCATTTAAGAAATTTGCTCTATATTTAATGCATGCCTCCAACGAAGCTTGAAGCCACAACCTTTTGGTTAGTGAGGAACTCACTTACCACTGGACCAAAGTCCAAGTGGCATATGCATAAGATTATTAATATCAAAATGAAAGCATGGATTATTGTGTATATAAATAAACAGACGATATTTTATGTATACGAACAACTCATGTTTTTTCCTCTTAATGAGTTTAAGTAATAATATCTCGAAAAGAAATTATTTTTACTATATGCTTTAAATAAGGACTCATTGTTATTTCATTTTATAAGTTTATCACATACGTACACGGGTTTTAATATTAAATACGGCTAAATTATTATTAACACACAACAATGTAATTGACAAACATAGATTAACATTCGTTGTTTAATATGATTAGAAACATTTATTATAACTATTATAATTGTTTAAATTAAAAAATCCGCATTTACAATTACTGAAATAATAATAAACAAAACGTTCAATGTGCAAATACGAAAAGATAACAACAATTACAAAATTAACATTTAACTATTCCGTGCAAACTCCGTACGTGTACGGATATTAATACTTGTTATGATTTAAAGGAGGATGAACCATAGTGATGGGAGATAGTACCTGTCTTTATAATTTGAAGATAGGAGAGCTGGAAAATAATCATGTGGATTGTAATTTCGAAAAAGGAAAAGGAAGTTTTTTTCGAGACGCCATTTAATTTATATTCTCAACTTAAGCTTCAGAATAAATTGGAGAATGAAAAGATACCAATTCTGAAGATAGTTTGAATCAGTCCACCAGGTTTCACACCCTTTACACATAATTGTGAAAATGACACATCAGAGAAAGGTAGACCAGAATATAGAATCATTGAGGCTGGTGATGTTTATAAATTGAGAAGGTAAAGTGCTAATGGTCTCTAGCAGCGGGTCACTTCAAGTTTCTGAAAATCCTAGAACAGGTGGACCCCATGTGGGTTTACTAGCAGAAGTGATACAAGTATGGACAGGTTATGGGATTCAAAATGGAATAGTCATAGCAAATTTGGAAGACACACATTGAGACCTACAAGTAGGGACAGAATCTTTAATGATGAATTTTCTATCTTATAAGATATACACGAGCCTTGCCCAAAAGGCCAAGAAAGATTGGGTTTTAAAGATCTTAGTAGCAAAATTACAGCGAATTTTTTTTAGTTATACAAGAAACAAAAAAGGAAAAGATTGAGGACTTCTGTGTTGAAATCAGTGTTGGGGGTAATCGTTTTTGAATAAGATTATTAGTGAGGCGGTTGGAAATTCGGGAGGTACCCTTGCGTATGGGATCCTAGATTCTTTTTGCAAAGACAGAGTGACGGTTGTCCTGATGTATTTTGTGATTACTAGAAGGTAAGAATGGAGGTTAACGGAAAGAATATGCTGAATTTTAAGTGTGTATGCTCCTCAAGAGGGTAAATAAAAACAAGCTCTTTGGGATTTTCATCGTTTCGAGGTAGAAAGTGGAACGGGGAGTTGATTATTGCATGGGTGATTTTAAATGAGGTCGTGTCAAATCTATAGATTCGGAACTCATAATAATCCCACATGGTGCTCATAGATTAAATTCTTTTATTTTGATTCTGATTAGTATTTGAAGTTTAACTATGTGAGTTGTCTGCTTATTACTTGGTGTCATAGATCGCAACAAAGATGAACAAGTTAGATAGATTCTTTGTTTCGGAGAGTGGTTATAAGTGAAGCCCGAACATTCAAACTGTACATTGGAGAGGTTCTTGTCGATCATCGGCCTATTCTTCTTAAAGAAAAAGGTTACGATTATGGCCCTACCCATTTCGTTATTTTCCCATCATTGCTTGAGATGGATGGTTTTAACACATTTGTGGAGAACAGCTATGGAAAAAGCATCCTATAGTGGGAAATAATGCTCTTCTATGTTTTGATAAATAAACTTAGAAAATCTTAAGAATCAGATTCGAATTGGAATAATAGTAATTCTGGGAAGCCGGAAAAACGATCCGCTTAGACATAAAAACAGTTGAGGAAATTGGAACTGGGAAATGATAGCGGGCCTTGGGAATGAAGAGCTGTGTTCAATTCCCGCTTAGCCCTAACATTCTTCATCAAAACCCAAAGATAGTATAATTTAGAATCGACGGAAAGGGCTTCAAAACGGCTAAAATTAAATGGTCGTGAGAAGGATATGAGAATTCCGGTTTTTTTCATGGTATCATAAATAAACAAAAGCGTAATATTCAACAAATGAGGGGTTAAGGTTGTGGTAATGGTATTGAAAACCCGTAAAGATGTCAAAAAAAGTTCTTCGCACCATTTTTTTGCCAATCGTTATGGGAAGCCGAACAAACCTACTAGCTTCTTATAGTCCTGACTTCCTAATCAGAATTTCTCTGAGCAAGTATCAAATGGATGGGAGGTTTCTAATGATGAAATTAAGAAATCGTTTGGGACATGTGGTACCGACAAAGCCCCGGGTCCGGATGGTTTCACGGTTGGTTTTTTCAGAACACTTTTTGGCATCTTGTGGATAGGGATGTTTTTGAAGCGAGGTGAGGTATTTTTTTAAATTTTTCTGAATTTACCCAAAGGGTGTAATTCATCCTTTCATTGGTCCTTAATTCCGAAAATTCCGATGCAAATCTTGTTAAGATTTTAAACCGATAGCCGCATTGGTAGCAATATAAAATCATTGCTAAGATTTTAACTATCTCTAGTTGGATGTCGTTAGGGGGAATTATTAATATGAGGTTCAAGTCGCTTCCATTAAAGCGCGAATAGGCAAATGTCTTGAAGGGGCCTTGTTTTTTTAAATGAATTCATGACTTGGTGTAAGAAGAAGAAAAAACAAACACTTCTTTTCAAAAGTGGACTTTGAAAAAGCTATGACTCGGTAAGGTGGGAATTTTCTTGATGCTTTTTTTAATGTAAGATTGGGTGTTGGGATAAATGGAGTAAAATGGATTCATGTTGTCTTCATCTCGAAAGGGTCCTATCATTATCAAAATGGGGGTATTCCCAACCGACGAGTTTTATTGGTAGAGGTCCTTAAACAGGTGATCCCTTTATCTCCTTTTTTATTCTTAATAATACCAAGGGACAGTCTCCATATTTCATTTCAAAGAGTGTTGATGCGGTATGTTCCATGTATCAGATGTTGGTGGTTTGGTTAATCTTTACGCACATGTTCATGCGGATATGCGGTTTTTTATAGTTGAATGGAATGCGAAAGTAAAATCACTTCACTTTTTCCCTGTTCTTGATTGTTTTCATAAGGTTTCAGGTTTTAAAAAATCAATATGTGCCAAAGCAAAATCATGGGCATTGAAGTTGATAAAGGTAAAGAGTCCTCTCGAGCGGCGACCAAATTCGATGTCTTGTTCTAAGCACCTTTTTATATCTTGGTTCTTTATGTTGGAGGGGACATGAATAAAATTCAATCTTAATGGAAATTATTGATACATTAGAAGACGTCTATCAAATGGAAATGAAAATTGATTATCGATGTGGAGCGGAGCTCATGTTAATCAATCGTACTTGCTCGATGCCTATTTTTTCACATGTCAATGTTAAAGTTTCCTGCAGGGTGTCATCAAATTCTGGAAATCTCTTCGAAGTAAATTCTTCAATGGACATGTAGAGTTCGGGTACAAAAGCTTCGAGGAATCAATGAAAAGGCCTCTTTCTCCTAAAAGATAACGGTGGTCTAGGTATTATTAGTCTTTATTCTTTAATAGAGGATTGAATATTTAAATGTTTTTGGATATTTTTACCCTGAGCCTACGGCTTTGGTCTCTGTGTTGTAATACAAGGCTATACACGGAGCCAATGGAGTAAGATTGATGAGAATTTCTTAAAGGAGCTAATTCAAATGATGGATAAATTATTATAAAGAGTTTAGGAGCCGAGGAAAAGGGTATACCTGCTTTTTGTTCATGAAAAGAACTTGGAATGGCCTTATCGACTTTAAATTCTGGATGACGTGTGGATGTATGGGGCAACTATAAGAATAGATTCCCGAGAGCAATGTCTCTCGAAAACACAAACAGATTAAGTAGGTCCAAAAACTGCGCAACCTAGTCTTTACGCATTCGATACGTAGTCATCCGAGAGGTAGGGTGGAACTCACGCAAGAGTAAGAGTTACGAAAGTGATTAAACCCAGTGTGTGCTTACTCAGTCTCCCTGATTCATGGTCTGGACATTGAGACAATTCTGGTGGTTAACCGTGGCTTCTGTCAAGAAACATGATCGATTCGCGATTACTTCCGAAAGGTGATCTAAAGACTAGGTGGATTCGATATGTACACAACAAAGTGAACACCTTCCTGGAAGGTAATTGACGAACTCCTTACCTACTAGATTTAACATTTCCAGACTGGATAGATATTGAGTCTCTATCTCGTGTGAATTGTGATGTCGGGATGAAACCAAGATCATTTGTTCTTCGCTGGTAACACGCAAAGAAGATTCTAAATTAAAAAATCGGTGGTGGACGTGCTTTTATGATATTAATCTCTTACGTAGAATGCGAGGTCTTGGATCGATAATGTAAAACTCCGAAGGATAGAATAAAAGCATTTCCAAGGTTTTATTTTGTATGTGGTGCCTTCAATGAGAATTTTCGTAATAAGAAGATGTCGAGGCCAAGCCCAAAATCTAAGGAGACGGTTTTGATGAGATTCTTTGTATTTCTTATTACTGGTGTCGGTATATATGCAATAACATTGTTTAGACTGGATCATTGGTAAAAAAAACCCGACTCTTATTTCTTGTAATTTCTTAGCTCCTTGCTAGTTTTTTTTAATATAAGTCGCCGTTCAAAAAAAAAAAAACGGCTAAATTATTATTAGACACACAACAAAGTAAATTGACAAACATAGATTAAACATTCCTTTGTTTAATATGATTTTTTTATTGGTGTAAGTATAGATCTAAAGCCTCGTTCGGATGGAACGAATGGCTCAAAAACCCCTATATCATTGTTTTGTAATCTAGCTCCTTGCTAGTTTTTGTTTCTAATAAAATCGCCGTTCCAAAAAAAAAATTCCGTGCAAACTCCGTACGTGTACGGATATTAATACTTGTTATGATTTAAAGGAAAATATAAGTTTGAATCACCCACCCATTTTTTTTATTTTACACATGTCTAACAAGTTTCTATCAAAGTGTCTCTATTCTACATTTTGGTAAAACGTGGTAAGACAATCACACGAACTACAAGACAAGTGTCGATGAACAAATATCACCTCAATGGTGGGATCTACTAAACAAAACTATTAAATGCTACTATGAGTACCCAGACTTAACGAATGTAATGGTTGAAAAAGAAAGCTAATTTTAGTAAAACTCTCAAACTAATACTTCTTCCGTCTCAAAATTATCGTCCTCCGACAAAAAACACAAAGTTTAAGAAAAGTGCATTTATTACAACTTTTTCTTTTTTACTTTTAACAGAATGACAGTTTTACCCTTAGCTAATTAATTAAAGTCTTTTTTAAAGTTTGTAATTATAATTTCAAGTAAGGGTAATATGGTAAACTTCATCAAACTTTTCTATCTATTTTTAGTAGTGGACAATTAAATTGGGACATTCCAAAAAGGAAACGTGGACAATAATTTTGGGACGGAGGGAGTAATCAAATTTTCTCAAAAATCGCGTGATAATGTATACTTTGATAATTTCAGTTCACAAAACTCATGGTTATTAGTATAAACATAGCCAGTATTGTTCGCGTTAAACATTGGGCATTTGGGCATATCAGTCTCAGCATCAGGGGCTATTGTATGAATATTTTTTAAACGTGTATGAAAATAAAACCCTAATTATGGGGAATCAACGACGCATCCTATTTAAATCTTAATTTCTTCTGATCTACTACCTTCCATTCACCATAACCTTGCTAAGGCCCTGTTATTTGAGTATCTACTTTGTGATTAATCTCATAACGAAGTTCCTTACAAGACGATTTGCATGGAACCATAAGGATCGATAGATTTTTTAGGGTTTGTAGCGTGCTATTTTGCGGTTTTTTCTCTTTGTTATTCATCTTTGATCGAGATCTTGGCGATGGGAGATTCAGAATGGAGGGAGGTCACTCGAAGAAAGCGGCGTTTGGTTTTTGATAGATTAGGAAATCATTCGAATAAGACTGATACATGGAAGATTCATGGAAAGAATACGATTGCTGTGTATGTCTCAAACTTTCCATCTCATCTAACGGTACGAGAGCTTTGGAATATCTGTGGTAAGAAGGGGAATATCGTGGATGTTTATATAGCTAAACATAAGAATAAATTAGGGCAAATGTTTGGCTTTTGTCGATTCAATGGAATTGATAACAATGAAACCCTAATTGACTCGTTGAATGAGGTGTGGATTGGAAGGTTGCGTTTGCATGCTAACATTGCTAGGTTTGATAGGAAGGAGGGTCCAAAACCATATCAAGCAGATGAAAAGAGACATGATTCTCATGTTCTCATGAAAAGAGACATGATTCTCATGTTCTAAAACCAATTGGTCGAGGTGATTCAATGACTAAATCTTTTGTTAATGTTGTGAGAGAACATAATGGAGGCAAGCAGGATTCTGATAGAGAGCATGTGGGTGAAAGCCCAGAAATTTTACTCTCACAGGAAGGTAATTCTAGATTGGCATTGGCTTTAATTGGATGTTTTAAGGACTTTAGATCAATTGCGAATTCTAAAATAATTTGCAAAAATGAAAGTTTTCAAGGCGTGGAAACTAAATACCTAGGTGGTTTATGGGTTCTATTTGAATTCGATGATAAGGAGGTTAGAGATAAATTCCTCATCCATGAAGGAACATTGTCATGGTTCTCCACGTTGAAGGTTTGGAATGATGATTTTGTGATCGATGAAGATTAATATGGCTCGAGGTTGAAGGTGTTCCTTTATGTGCTTGGAGTAATGATAACTTCAAAAAAATATGTAGCAGGTGGGATGAGGTTCTTTTTATTGATGATATTGATAACACCAGCAGATTTAGCATTCGTTTGTGCATTAAATCTTCACATGCTTCATTGATTTTTGCATCCATAGTTGTGATGTTCAAAGGGGTGTCGTATGCTATTCGGGTGAGAGAGTTATGTAGTTGGACGCCTAATTTTGGTTTGGATGATAGTGATGATGAGGAGGAAGGATCAGTGGGAACACACAAGAATAATGATGAAAGAGATAGTTTGGCAGATAGTGAGAATGAATCAGTGAGGGACATATCTATTAACGAAAATGATGTAGACCAACAGAATAGGGAAGATGAACAATTGGACGCTAATGCGACTAGTGACAAGGTGATTGATAGTGATCCTTTTAATTTGGCGTCTCTTATTGCGAAAAAAGTGCCTTACGCAATAATACGAAGGGTTCGATTACACCAAAATATCCGCCGGGATTCACACAGACAGAAGAGGGTGAACTGAAACACGATTTAAGTGATGTGAGTACACCTTTAGTGCATGAGGAGGGAAGTGAAGCATTGAAGCAACATGAAGTGTTTTCCATCCAGTCATCGCAAACGAAAGATAATGAAATGCCAAAGAAATATGTGGGAATTTCGATAATCAAACAGATGGAAGATACCATCAATGTTGGCATGGCTCTTGGGTATAACATGGAGGGATGTCAAGATACTCTTACTAAAATAATTGCGGATATGAGTGATGAAATAGTGAATAAATGAATACACTTTCCATTAACGTACAAGGTTTTGGTGATTCTAGTAAAAGGTGATGGGTTAGAGATTTATGTCATTCTCATAACGTAAATTTCTTAGCCTTACAGGAGACTAAAATGGTTTGTGTAGATATGTGGACTTTACGACAGGTATGGTGGAATTCTCAATTTGATTTCGCGTCTATCTCTTCTAGGGGTAGATCATGAGGTATTTTATATATTTGGAATAAAATGATGTTTCAAAAACAAAGAGTTATAAGTTTTGATAATTATGTGGTTGTTCAAGGGTGTTGGGTGCTAAATGGTCTTGACATTATGTTTATAGCTGTGTATGCTCCTCAAAGTGTGACGGGGAAAATCGAATTATGGGCTTCTTTGTCTAGATTAATTACAAATTGGGTGGGGAATGTCATTGTCATGGGAGATTTTAATGAGGTTCGAGAGGCTGGCGAGAGGTATGGTTCTGTTTTCCATGAGAGACAATCAGATGTGTTTAACTTCTTTATTGAAAATTTGAATCTCATAGACATTCCGTTGGGTGGATTTTGATTTACCTGGACCGATAAGTGGGCATCGAAGATGAGTAAGCTAGATCGTTTCTTGGTTAATGAAGGTGTTCATGATTCGTTTCCTCACATTATTGGAACTGTTTTGGAGAAAGGTGTTCCTGATCATCGTCCTATTTTGATAAAGGAATTCGTGGTTGATTATGGGCCTACCCCTTTTTGTTTTTTCCATTCGTGGTTAAACGTTGAGGGTTTTCATGATTTTGTAGTTGATATTTGGAAAAATTATGACAGTAAGGAAAGTAATGGCATGGTCTCTTTTAAGAAGAAACTATAAAATCTTAAACAAGCTATTCGAACTTGGAATGCTTCTAAGAAGTTGAATGATAACCATCTCAGGAAAGAGCATCAATCTATGTTGTCTTTGATTGATACCAAGGTGGACCAAGGTACTGCTACTTCATAGGATTTAAAAGCTCAGGTTTCTTCTATGAAAATTTTGAGTGATATTGATAAGAAGGAGGCTAGTGACTTAGCTCAAAAAGCCAAGATTAAGTGGTCTATAGAGGGAGATGAAAATACTAGTTTTTTTCATGGAGTGTTAAAGAAAAAGCGTCGCCAAATTTCTACCAAAGGTGTCCTTGTATAGGTGGTCCTCTTCCCTTCATAGGTGATTTGTCTTTTAATCGCCTATCCCCCGAGCAAAGAGATTATTTGGAGTGTGATTTTTCGAATGAAGAGATAAAGAGGGCTGTTTGGGATTGTGGCAGAGAGCGAGCTCGGGGTCCGGATGGATTCACTTTTAAGTTTTTTAAAACTTTTTGGGACACTATTCAACCTTATGTAGTGCGGTTTGTTTATGATTTTTTCAATCGGGGTACTTTCCTAAAGGGTGTAATTCGTCCTTTATTGCTTTGATCCCCAAAGTAGGTGATGCTAAATTTGATTCGGAGTTGCCTATTAGCTTAATAGGTTGCCAATACAAGATCATTGGTAAGTTATTAGCGAATAGGATTAGCAAGGTTATTGGGAGTTGTGTTAGTGTGGAACAATATGCTTTTATTAAAGGAAGAAACATTCTTGATGGTCCCTTAATTTTGAATGAGTGTATGGCGTAGTACCGAAAGAGGAAAAAAGAGCTTATGGTTTTCAAAGTTGATTTTGAGAAAGCATATGATTCTTTGAGATGGGATTATCTTGATGTGATTATGGAGAATCTTGGATTCGGTTATAAATGGCGTACATGGATTTCTGGTTGTTTAAAGAATTCCCAGGCTTCTATATTAGTGAACGGATCTCCTACGGCTGAGTTCGAGATTTTTAAGGGGTTACTGATGAGGTTGTGAACTTCACTTTAAGTTTTACAACTCCCTAGGTAGGGTACCTAACCGTTGTAGTGTAGTATAGGCAAGACATGGGGGTTGTTATCGTTCTCTAGGGGAATAGGTGTCAGTAAAGGTCCTAATTGAATGTAGCTAAGAACTAGAGGTTGAGAGAAGATTATTTTTTTGTTTTTATATTTTATGAAAGCAAGTAAAATCTCGGGTTTTGAAGGTGGTTTGTTTTAAACTACTAATTAAAACTAAATTAAACTAACTAAGATTAGGGAATTCGTATGATAAGAGAATAGTATTTACTTAATCATGTATGATCCTTGGTAGCTTCTCCTAACTCTATTGCCTTGTCACACTTGTGATGTATATGTAGGTACTATTCTAATGCATGGCGAATTATACGAAAACTAACTAGAGCAACGCACAAGTAAGGTAGTATGATGACTATTACAAGGCCCCTAGTCTAGATAAACGCGTTTGTATTAATACCTATAGGGGATCATCCACACACGGGTAAGGTAGTATGAAGACTATTACCGGTAGAATCCTTTCTACGCAATCATGTCTCCCAAGATCTCACGATAAGGGACTAAACATGCACACACATCAGCAAGAGGCAACAAAGTTAAGATCTACATACCAATTCACATACAATCATAAGCAAACACTTAAAAGATCTAACCAAGCATGTTCAAGATGGAGGAAGCACAATTATATATCAAACAATAAGACATATTGAAAGATAAGAGATAAAAGAACTTCACTATGATGAATCAAGCAACTAGCGATAGTATAGAAGGGTTGGGAAACCCTAAAATACTCTCAAAATCTGGTACACCTTATTCTCCTACTAACTAAACCCTAATTTCTTCTATCAAAAGTGTATATGAAAAACGTAGAATTGAGTTTGTATATATAGAAATCAGGCCGCGATGGCGTCGCCATTTTCCATACGCCGTCGTCAAGCTAGGGTTTCTTTGGGTCTTCAAACTTGATGGCTGATCCAGACACTGTCTCCATGATTCAGACGGCGTCTCCAGAGCCTGGTCTTGAATCTTCATCAATCTTCATACCCGTTAGCTACCTTGTCCGTTTTCTTCCCAAATTGAGCCTGAATCACGTGTATTTCCACCAAATGTCTTCTAAATGCTAAAAATGCAAAAAAAAAATGATTAAGCACATATTTAAGACATTTTTGCATGATTATAAGGGTAAAATGACCCTAAAAAAGTGTATAAAATTACACCTTATCACATACCCCTACACTTGGGATTTGCTTGCCTTCAAGCAAATAAGCTTTTCTACCTTAACAAGATACATATCGGGGGCATTTAACTTACTCTTTAAAGTCTTCATGGCACAACCAATTAGAACTCGTAACTAGAAGCACGGGAAAAATACACTAGCACCTCACAATAAGTGTTTGGATTCTCTCTCTCTCTCTCTCTCTCTCTCTCTCTCTCGGTGTATAATGAATTATAACAATATGGAAATCGAAAATTTAACACTCATTACCTAGTCATAGCATATAAGTTACCATAGGCTTGATAAAGGATCAAACCTCCACCGCTAGCGTAAGTACTAATAGTTACCATCAAAGAGGACTTTAAAGGGTTGTGATGTGTAATTATGTGGTATACATGTAAACGGAAATGGATGGCTCGTATTCTTTGTAGCAGGGCAACACTTACTGAATTATGTTATATATTAGATCTTACTAGCAGGGTACCCGCGCGATGCGGCAGCGGGTATCCTGTGATTAACTAGAAAAAAAGCCCGATGAGGCCCAGTTTACTTATTTTTATAGGTTTCGGCCAGTTCTCTCTGGTTTGTTTTCGGACGGCTTTTATTTGCTAGCCGAACCGGTGGCACTCATGTTCCTAGTTGAACTCGTTGGTCCGATCCGATTTTTAAAACTATATGTATCAGCATATAAATTGTATGAAGCTTTGTGTGTTCTGTTAGTTTATACAGTGTGTATAATAAAATATACTTTTCATTTTAGGGGTGTTTTAAAATAATATTAATTAGCGTCTTTAATTAATGGATTAAGGGATATTTTAATAATAATATTAAAAGTGTTGACCAGTCAATAAATTTGTGTTTGTGCATTGGTTAATTGTATATATTGCATAAATAGTTGTATTTTTAAGTAATGAGGTGTTTTAATAAGAGTATTAATTGTGTATTAAAAAGTTATACAATATGTTTCTTTGTTTGTATGTTGTTTGCATTAAAGAGTGTATGTAATATATTTTGTTTTTTTGTTGTACGCATTAAAGCTTGTACACTATGCATGAAAACTTGGATTACTTAATTTTTTTGTATTAAATGAGAAGAAAGATACATTTTTGCTTTATATGTAGTATATATAATGGAATGAGGGTCAAGCAGAATACCTGCCACTTTACATGGTATCACAACTTATCCTCTCCTAAAATACCTCTCATCTCCTCTCTCCAATCACACAAAGAATTTAATGCGTTGATTAAAAATGGTATGTGGGTTCTTGTCCCGCGACCGCCTAATGTGAATGTTGTCGGTCTATGTGGCTTTTTAAAAATAAATTTAATGCAGATGAAACACTTAGCAGGTACAAAGCTCGCCTTGTGGCCAACGGGAAAAGCCAATAGCGAGGCATCGATTGTGACGAGACGTTTAGCCATGTGGTCAAACCTGCCACAATACGTACTATCCTTAGCGTTGCAGTGTCTCGTCAATGACCTATTCATCAGCCTGATGTGAAGAATGCTTTTCTTCATGGTGAGCTTAGTGAGACTGCCTACATGCATCAACCACCTGGTTTCACTGACCATGCACACCCGGATTATGTGTGCCACTTACAACGCTTTCTTTATGGCCTAAAACAGGCACCCAAAGCATGGTTTCAACGTTTTGCCAGTTATGTAGTTTGAGTCGGCTTTTACCATAGTAAAACCGACGCATCTCTCTTCATCTTTCGAAGAGGAAGTGATACAACTTATCTCTTGCTTTATGTTGATGATATCATACTGACAACTTCTTCCTCTAATGATTTGCAACACATTATTTCATCTTTACATGGAGAGTTTGTTATGACATCTTGGGCAACTTAATTATTTTTTGGGCATTGCTGCAACTCGAACCCCTAATGACATTTTTATTTCTCATTCCAAATATGCCACAGAGATTCTAGAGAGAGCAAAGATGCTCAACTGTAAACTATGGAGAACACATGTTGACAAAGAAAAGAAGTTGGGTCCTAAAGGATCTCTTGTTGCTGATCCTACACACTACCGTAGTCTAGCCAGAGCTCTGCAATATCTCACTTTTACCCGGCCTGATTTATCTTACACAGTTCAGCAGCTATGTCTTTACATGCATTGTTGGTCCAACATTGTCTAGGATCTCCTTTATGTTTAAATGATGACAAATAAACGTTCGCAACACTTACAATTACAAATGATAGCCAAAATCCAGAAAACCGAGAACATTGTTCCTAGCGCGCCGATGGCACGTTAGCGCGTGGGTCAGCGCGCCACTCGCTGTCCCTGTTTTTTGGATTTTGATTAGTCGAATTTCATCTTACTCGACACATGTGGAAGCTTCAATAAAGGTATGAATATGATATTTAAGCATTTAGGGACACTCCAAATGAGGTTTAGACTTAGAGAGGAGCAAAAACAAATCCTTACTTTTTTTTAACAAAACGCCAACTCAAATCTTTTATCAAGTGCCTCTAGCCAAAGCCGAAACTTTTTTCTAAACCTAGTACACATATAGTTTCACCATACCATCAAACGACAGTATTCATTTGACCTTAATCCGGATTTACTTTGCTCCTAATCACGTAACGGGTTTTACTCCCTTATTGGTTAAAATAAGTCAAAGGTCACTTTGCGTAAACGCATCCTTTCCCGTTATGTGATATGCTTTACTTGAGATGCAAATCAGTTAGCTTGTTTGCATCAAGATGATTAGTGATCAAATCCATTATTGATCATCATGGATTAAAGTCTAAATGACTAATTGAGTTTATGGTATTTAAAGGTTAATCCTACTTTGATCCTTCCTACCTTTTTCTATATAAATGATTTACAAACTCACATATGTATTCCCCACATGTCCTCTACACAATCACTTCTCTTCTAAACATCCTCCTAATCATTTGTTAATCCCTTCTACCCAACAAATGATTATACACCTTCCACACACTCTATACATTCCTTTCTTAAACCAACCAATAATCACATGTGCCCATATCTTTTCTCACTTAATGGTAATGTGATTATAAACCATAATCAATCATTTGATTATTACCTTCTTCATCATCAAACCACCTCCAAGCTTAAACCTTTCTCCATAAAAATCTTCCCTAAATAATACCCACATGGGACAACTCACATTCCTTACACCATTGTACTTGATGTACTTGTTGTCCCCCAACATTCCAACATAGGCTCCCTACCATCACATCAAAACATTCTCTACCACACATTCCCTATTCATTCTCTTCTACAACTCACATACCTCCATTATGAATTCAAGTTACACACACACACACTCTCTCTCTCTCTCTCTCTCTCTCTCTCTCTCTCTCTCTCTCTCTCTCTCTTAAGCTTTCTCCATACACCTCTTCCACAAAAACTTCTACACTTGAATTCAAAACTCATACACCTCATCAATCCTCCCTAACACACTTTGCCATCTCACTATCTCATCTTAACCATTCATTTTGAATGTGATCTTAGGCTCCAAATTATCACATCAATTCAACCCATTGCCAACTCACTTCCAACTCATTCTTATCCTTTTCCCACATGTTGGATTGATTTCAAATTTGAATCACAAGCCTTTAGGCTTTAAACCATCACATCATGCCAACTTATCATTACTCATCTTATCCCATATATGCTTAATAAGATTTGAATTTGAATTTTAAACTTTTCCCTCCAATATCCACACTTGATTACCAAGGAGAGAATATTCCTTTGGCATATTCCTTTCTATCCTAACTATCCCAACTCATCAACCCAACCATGGTTAGTTTCCAACTAAACCATTTACATGTAAGGAATACCCAAACACATCCTTTGTTTAATACTTCTTCTCTATCTCTTAGATATTGAACAAATACTCCCAAAACATCTTCTAATTTACTTCAAACATTTTTATCAGATGGCTATTTAAGTTGGTCAATGTGTGAAGTACAATTAGGGGTTTAGCAAGAGAGGGTAGTTAAAATGCCAAAAATCCGACAAGGGGTATGGCACGCTCACGCATGGGTCAGTGCCCCATTGGCTGTGATTTTTTTCTAATTCTTATTTCTTGGCCTATAAATGCCCCCTCTTGGTTATTGTATTCCTCATCTCTTGCTATTCTTTCTTCCTCACTTTTCTCTCCTCTTATCCTCTAAGTCTAACACCTCTTGTGTTCTTATTCTTCTCTTCTATCATCTATTTAAGAACACATCTCTGCAAGAGAGACACACACGTACCTAATCCATACTTGTGTGTTAGTAGTCGAGTGTAACACCCCCAAATTGGGTCGCAGCGGAATATGGGTTGGGGGTGGTACTTCATATATCAATAACACAAGATAATATAAGAACGACCCAAAAAGTCATTTAAAACTGATACATTAGATTTAAAAATGCGTTTGTTACAAAAGCCTGAAGCTTTACTTGTTCATTGTTTCCAAAATACAAAGATACTAGTTCATAACAAATATCCCAAAATGAAATGCAACCAAATCTTCATGCACATGACATCCAAAATATAAAACCACCAATGTATCCCTTGCACCCGGTGCTTATTGACCTCCTGAAAAACATTGCTTTAAAACGTCAACATATTGTTGAGTGAATTCATAGGTTTGTAAAATGTATAATGTAGGACCGCAAGATTTTCTCATGATAATGCAACAGATGCAAACATCAAAAATGTAATTACGTTTTCCTAAGCTCATGACACTGAAGCTCGACATGTATGAAATGCAATATAAATTGCCAACATTGCCCGTGATGATGTTCTAAACCGCAATATTCTATGTCCGACATGGTATACGTTCGTTTGTACAGTGATAGCTAATCACCCGAACGGGGATGTCAATCCCAATAGATCTTTTCATATCATTCGCGCTCATAATCCTAGTAATTGATAGTTCATGATAATGGGCTCAGACAGGGTTATCGCTACTTAGGAAAACACGTAATCGTAATGTAAAATGTCCACTTGCGTCCATTTGTAAAACATGCATATGTTTCTCACCCCAAAACTTGTAAATCATTAAAATGTAAAACGTGGGGCTATGAACTCACCTTGAGTTAATGATAATCCAAATACAACAGAAAATGCGTCACGGAAATGACGGAATGCAACCTAATTAAACGTAGGTCGTATAAGTACTAAGCACATTGATTAACTAATGTCATATATAATTCTATATAGCTACATCACCATCTAATCGTGTTTGTGAAATCATATTTATAAAGTTAAAACGTTTATAAATATCTCAATAGCAAAAACGACGCGATTTCTTCGTTTTAAGCCCGTTTCTTACGTTTCTTATGTCCACGCTTTCGTATTAAGACGAGTTATCAAAATATTACATTTTCATATTTTTGACCTACTGGTGAACAGTACTTTTACTGTTCATAACAGTTTATAAAATTATTTTTATAGATTTAGTTATCGTAAAACCCGTAAATGTCGTATTTTATTCGTTATAGCTCCGTTTTTAGCGATTCTTTCGAGCACGTCTTTGTTATTAAAAGTTCTATCATATTAATGATGTTTTCAAAATGTTCATGTCTGATCTGATGTGAACTAGTAATACTTTTATAAAAATAGTTTTATAAAAGTATTTTTATACATTTAAGTATATAATCTCGCGTAATTCATAACTCCTTCGTTATTGATCCAAAAATTATGATCCGAATTTGTTTGGAATACTAAAATTAAGTGCTATCTGTGGAAAAATAATAAACTTATATATTAGAAGATTTTATAAACTTGTTTTATAAAATCTCTTTTATAACCGCGCTTAATTAACTGTAACTCGTAAACTATGTATCTTTTTCGTTATTAATCCGTTTTTCGAGTTTCTTACCTTTTGGAATCGTAAGAGACGACTTATTTTATAAAAATGGATAAGACCCTCTGTCCTTAGAATTCGGATCAAAACAGCCTCTTTACATCTTTTATATAATTAATTATATACACTTGTTTTTATAACTTTTCAACTTAATAAAGTTACCACAAATCCTTCACAACCTTATATATCATATGTGTTACATATAATAACCTTATATATCATATGTGTCCAGTTGTCCATCATATGTCCAAGAGTCCATGGTATAAGTCCTTATCAACACCTTTAAATCATAACTGATTAAGTAAACCCTAAATTAACAAGTTTATACATAAACTTTTTATACATAAACCAATAGTGTACAAGACTTATACTTCCATTATAACATCATATTACCATCCACATAACATGTGAAAAAGTTTATTAAAGCATACTCACAAGTAAAAAATCCATTTTACTTATTAAAACATTTCCGAAATGGTGATTAACTACATAGAACATATATACACATAAAATGATAAATGTAAAGTTATTAAGAGTTTTAGATAACCTTATGATGATGAAATATGGTAGACCACAATATCTAAACCCTTATTTAGATATAAAACCAAAGCTTACAAGCTTAGAAAACCCTAATCCAATATGAAACCCTAATTTCTCTTTTCCTTTTATTAACCTTCTTAATCAACCAACCAAGCTTCCAAATCTTCTTATATCACCTTAGATATGATCTTAGTTACTTATATAAGTGGTAAAATAAGTTGTATGAATTTTTTATGGAAAGGGGTTATTTGTTGTGGCTTATTAAGAGATAAAGAGGGAATAGGTTTTGATTTTTGGTAAATGAAGTGAAGTGTGTGTTTATCTCTTGCTAGGAAGGACTTATAAGTATACAAGAGATAGCCTAGAGTATAAAACAAAGACCATAAGACTTCTGGTCAGGGGGCGGCAACATGTGTGGAATAGGGGTGACTAGTGATATAAATCACTAGTCATGATAGAAGTCTTACTAGCCATACTTGCATAATGCCTTAGTTAATCACTTATGTTTCTATGTTCCCTAAGATGGATATGAGTTCATGAAATCAAGGATGAATAGGCTAGTAAATATCTTGGTGAAATGAAAGTAATACTTGCATTTTAAATGAAAGTATAAGTTGTAGGTAAATGTGAAAGTGTAGGTCTTGAAATGCTTATTGCCTTGGTTTATTTCCTTTTAAATGGGGCATCCCATTTTTTACACATGGGTAAATTGTTATAAAAACTTTTAGAATTGGATAAAAACATAGGCATTTATTGAAGTGTAGATTAATTATGGTGGTTCCGGGTATGCCTAAACGTACTTTATCGCGAAACGTAACAACTTTAATTAACCAATAAAAGTAAAATGAACAAAGTTAATAATTATCTTCAAAATAATTACTTAACATATTTTTGATGTAAACATTTAATTGTTTGATGCCTATTTACATTGAACGCTAATTTTTAGCTTACGCGATTTAAGTTAATGATTACGATTTAAAAGTGAACGCGTACAATACTAAAAATACATAGTGAATTTATTGACGTCGTAAATGACCCTAAAACATGGGGTGTTATAGTCTCCCCTCTTTCTTAACCATTTTATTATAATCGTGTCTGTAGGTTAGGTTAGGTCTTGTTCAACAATCTATCAAATATTCAATTGTTTGTAAGAAAAGTTTTGTATATTTGTGATCAAGCCTAGATCGTTGGAGATATAGTTGGGATTTGGTAAGCTTCCATGGGAATTTCATAGTAGTCCTAGTTGATCTAAGTGATCTTAGAGGTTAAGTCGAATCATGGGTTCCTAGGGGTGGATTTCGGAGAGAGGAATTCCATAGGGAGTAGGTATTCTTAGTGAGCCTTTTCTAAATATTATTGCATTTCGTAGAGCGAAGTTAAATTATTGTTTTAGTCCACCATAAGGGATTATATAGTTGTATATCAGTTATAGTGTCGTGGATTCGCAACTAGATGTTCGATGGTCTAAACCCCACCATCCCGAACAAGATATTATCGTGGGGCCTATCTTTCTCTCTCTTTTCTTCATCTATTATGGCGTTTCTTTGCTAAGTACTCATCACACATTGGTTATTTGTGACTTGAGTTTTAAAAATTTCTAAGAGTCGTGATATCCATATTCAACCAACTCTACGGTCTTAACAATTGTATTAGAGCAGTTTAATCAAATTTTTAAGCGTTAAAGCCTTCCAAGAAGTCGTTTTAAGTTAAAACTTCTATGTTACAAAATTCAAAAGTCCTCTTTGGTTTTGAAAAAGTAGATTAAAGATCGATAGCTCGAGAGAACTATGTTGATGGGTGCTCTATGCAAAGACCACCTCTGCTAGAAGCCGACGGGTTTTGCTTTTGGAAAACCCACTTTGAGACTTACATTAAGTCTAAAGATATTGACTTATAGTAAGTCATTCAAAACGATGATTTTTACTTCGAAATAGAAGACTCGAAAACAAAGATGCTAAAGGAGATGCCGTATGAACTTCTCAAGGATGAACAAAAGAAGCAACTCGGAAAAAGAACAAACGATTACCAACTATGACTCTTTAATTTGCTCTACTCTTAAGAGTAACGAAAGAATCTTATGTGCCAAACTCCTAGGAATTATGGCATACACTCATCATCACTCACCAAGGAAATTCACAAGTCAAGGATTGCAAGATTGATCTTCTCACTCAACAATATGAGAAGTTCTTAATCTTAAGTGAAAAAACTATTGATAGCGGCTTCACTAGATTCAATGCTATTGTCACTAGTCTCAAATATTTAGATCAAGACTATTCTAGCAAGAATCATGTGAGGAAGTTTCTTCGTGCTTTTCCACTAAAATGAAGATCCAAGGTGACGGCCGTTGAAGAAGCCAAAGAGTTGGCTACACAACCTCTTGACGAGCTAATCGGCAACCTTAAGGTCTATGAAATGATCTTGGAAAATGTCGGCGTAGCTTCCAAGACCACCAAGGAAAAGGTTAAGTCGTTAGCTCTCAAAGCTAAAGTCACTAGGGAACAAACTAGTAATGATAGTGATAGTCAAGAAGGAAGCGATGAAGACGTAGACAAAGAAGAGGCCAAAGCATTCAACTTAATGGCTAGGAACTTCTGTAAGTTCTTCCGCAAGGGTAATCAATTCGGATGTGTGATGAGGTGTCATTTTATACACTTTTTCAGGGTCGTTTAACCCCCTAAATCGTGCATTCATGCCCAAAATAGGTACTTAATCGTTCCTTTTCAGGTATTTAGCATTTGGAAGGTGTTAGGAATTTTGTAATAGATAGTTACTACTAGTAGGTATGTAGTTCCTATTGGTAGAGTAAACAGTTCCTGCTGGTAGGTATGTAGTTCCTACTGGTAAGGATAATGTTATAGTTAGTACTGATAGAACAAAAGTTATTCCTGCTGGTAGAACAAAAGTTATTCCTGGTAGTATTATGCTTACTACGAGTTGAAGAAATAGTTAGTTAGTGATAGGGATATGCATGAGATATCCTAGGAAGTGATAACCCTTATCACTTTAGCTTTTAGAGAGTCTTAAGGAAACAAGTAGTTAGGGTTTCTTGGGTATTTAAGAAACCTACGGCCTTGGATGAAGGCAAGTGATTGAAAATTCATTAGAGAAACACGTTTATTATCAATAGAAAAGATCCATAGAGGATCATTGTTTTAGTAATTCTTTAACTCTGTTGTTTATATTCCGCGTAAACAATAGTTTTATTTGTTAGAGTCTCTCTTAGAGTTGCTTGTGATTACATAAGTGCTCTACAACCTCAACAGGCGTAAAGATCTATCTAGGGCTGGACCTACAAGTGGTATCAGAGCCTGGAGAGAGCCTCTGTTAAAGAAACTTTACTATTCTTACTCATAAAAACCTCACAATGTCTTCACAAAATCCATCACAAACATACCCTATGCCATCACCATCAGTATCTACATTCACTTTCCCATCAACAACTGAACCTGTGTTCTCAGCGTCAACTTCTGAACCAGTTTTTGAGTCTCCAAATCACCCTCAAACCTCTCAAACCACCCAGTCTCAGCAACTACAACAATATCACACAACCACTGTCTCAAACAATAATGCCAAATTTCCTTACTTAAAAAAGGAAGAATATGAGACGTGGGCGATGAAGATGGAGTATTAGATCATGAACAGTGATCACAACTTGTGGAACATTGTTCTAAATGGAAACAACAGGAAAAGGACATGAAGAGATCCAAAAGGAAATATTATGATTCTCCCTCCTGTTTCAGTTGAAGAACACATTGCTGTTCAAAGAGAGACAAAAGCAAGAACTATATTGCTTCAGTCTGTTAGGATTTATGTTTTAGTAAGTTAGTACCGACAATACAAATAGTTAGTACTGTTAGTTATAGTTAGTACCGACAGTACAAAATGTAAGTACTGTTGAATTAGTTAGTATCGTTAGTTAGAAAATAGTTAGTACCGTTTAAGAGATGTGTATGAGATATCTTAGGAAAAGATAAGTATGCGTTTTGTAAGCCTGTTCTGTTAGGGTTTATCCTTAGTTTATAAAAGGATCCCCTTGGGCATAGTTAGAATTAATAGCAAAAGATATATATAAGAACGACCATTTAAAAGTTGTTTAAAACTGATACATTGGATTTAACAAATGGTTTGATACAAAAGCCTAAAGCTTCACTTGTTTGATGTTCAAAATACAAAGATTCTAGTCCATAAAAAATGTTTCTCCAAAATATAATGCAACCAAATCTTTAAGGCATATGACTTCCAAAATAACGACCACCAATGTATCCCTTGTCTTATACCTCATTGATCTTTTGAGAAAACATGCTTTAAAACGTCAACAATAATGTTGGTGGATTCATAGGTTGTGAACATGTATAAGTATAGGACCACAATATTTCCCAAAGTATATGATAATGCAACATGAGGCAAAAATCATAAAAATTGTAATTTACGTTTCCTAAGCTTCTTGACACTGAGCTCGACATAAGGAATTGCAATCTAAATTGCCAACATTGCGTTGTGATGTTTAACCCGCAAACATCTAATATACGACATGGGTCCGTTCGTTTGTCCAGTGATGGCTAATCACCCGAACGGAGTGATGTCAATCCTTAAATAGATCTTATTCATAACATCACGCTCACATAGTTAATTGACAGTTCATGATGTGGGTCAGTGGGTTATCCGCTACTTAGGCAAACAAGTAATCATATGTAATATGTCCATTGTGTCTAATTGTTAAAATCATGCTTGTTTCTCACCCCTAAAACTTGTAAAATCATTGTTAAATGTAAAACGTTCAGGGCTATAAACTCACTTGAGGTGAGTGAATCAATAATGTATTCACAAACAAAAAATGCGTCGACGAAATAGCCCGAATGCAACCTAATAATTATAGGTCGTATGAGAGTACTAAGGTACTTTGAATAACCACATACCGTATTTAATTTTTATAAGCTACGTCAAATATATTTAGTATTGTGAAATATATTTATAAAGTAAAATTAATTTATAAATATCACGTTAGTAAAATTGGCTATTTTCTCGTTTTTAAGCCCGTTTTGTATGTTTCTTATGTCCACACTTTCGTATTAAGAAGATTTATCAAAATCTTACATTTTTGTATTTTTAACCCTCTGATGAACATTACTTTTTACTGTTCATGTACTTTTATAAATTTAATTATCGTAAACTCGTAAACGTCATATCTTATTCGTTTTAACTTCGATTTTAGTGATTATCTCGAGCATGTCTTCGTAATTAAAAGTTCTATCAAAGTATGATATTTTTCAAAAAGTATCTGAGATGAATAGTGATTTTTAATGTTCATAGTTTATAAAATTATTTTTATAAACTTTAATTATCGTAATATCAAAAAATCCATAACTCATTCGTTATTGATCGAATAATTATGATTCTTAAGATTTTGAAATCCTAAAAATATGTACTTTTTATGAAAACTAATTATATAATTTTATCAGAATTGGAAAATAATAAGTTTTTATAAAATTGTTTTTATAAAAGCTTTTATTTATCGTAAACTTGCAAATGGCGTATCTTCTTCGTTATAGCTCAGATTTTCGAGTTCTCTACATGCCTACGATCGTCATAACGTTTAGTATTTTATAAAAGGGAGGTGATATTTACACATAGAAAAATTGATTCATGCACATAAAAATATATTGCAAAGACTATTATACCCTTATGTAATTTTACCCTCTTTTATTCTAACGTAACTTAATTTATTCATCATGCCCTATCATGCCTCTTCCTCCTTAGTTACGGCGATCCACTCCACCACCATCCACTAATCCATCAAAGGTTTGGGGCTTATTATTTCTTTTACATGAATATAATTAATCACTAATCTTTGTCAATGTAATATATAGAACCTATAGATATAGTATAGAATCAGTTTTCATGTTTTCCATGTGATAGTAATAACACCTTTTTGGCTATTTACCGTATCAAAGTATGTTTATCTACATATCCAGGTAACAACTTTTGTTAAAAAATGTTAGTCAAACAATATGTTTCTCTGCAATAATCAAATAGTATCCTACAAAACTTATACAAACAGAAGTTAAAAGTGTAGTTTCGGATTGCTTTCCGCAAAGCAATGTTGTTGATCAAAATACCTCATTACTACATTTATCCCCTTTAAATGTACGATTTCTATACAAAGCCAAGTACATTAATAAAGTTATCATGATCTCTTGTAGCTTAACTCTCATCGCACTATTAAGCATGGTATCCCCTTTAAATGTACGATTTCTATACAAAGCCAAGTACATTAATCAAGTGATCATGATCTCTTGTAGCTTAACTCTCATGCATATTTAGCATCGGCCGTATTATTATATTATAAAGGTTTACTATAAAATATCTTTTGTCTAATTCTATTATATGCAAATAACGAATCGACCGAGAGTAGAAAAAAATAGAGTTAGTTTTTAGATCATTGTCCTTTTTGTTTCTGATTTTCAGTATGCTTTATCATGGTCTGGCCATGATTAAATCCACTATCGTCTAGCGTTTCTTTTTGCATAAACAAACTTGCTTTCCTTTTTATTTATCCAACATATATTTCAGGAACAAATGAACTAGAGGGATCGGTTCAAGTTAATAATCAAATGAAGAACACTATCTTACTAGCTCTACATTCGAATCGTGTGATGATCTACTAAAGAGCGTGCAGGCCTTTTATTGTGCTATAGGATATGGCCTATCTATTCGCGATTCAAAAAAAGACGACTATGTCGCTTTGCAATGCGACCGAAGTGGTGCCTACCGAGATGCAAACTCTGTTGGAGAAAAACGAAAAAGGAGCACAACATCTCGTTTGATCAAATGCCCATCAAATTAGTAGATAAAAAAGAGGTAGTGGTTCTTAGGTTTTTAAGATAAACGACTTGACACATAATCACGAACCATCTACAGATATGTCTGGGCATCCATCTTTTTGCCAATTACCAGAAGACGACATAGAAACCGTTAAAAATATGTGTCCCCTTTCTGGAAGTACCTCCCATGACAATTATTTCATCCTTACGTCAAAAGAACCCAAATCTTCCAGTGAACTCTAGGACCATATACAACTTGAAGGCGAAACTACGTAAGAATTGTTTAGGAAATCGGTCATTGGTTAGTAAGTTATTCGAGGAACTTGAAAAGGGTGGGTTTTCTTATGATGTTTTCCATGATCCAACAAATGGGCGTATAACACATTTGTTCATTATACACCCATTATCAATTTAATACTAGCTAGAATCTTCTCTAATGTCTTGTAGATGGATTGCTCATACCAAAAACCAATATGGATTAAGACGCCTCTTTTGATATCATTGGGTTTTATGCTTCAATAACTCATTTTATTCTAGTTTGTATTTTCTAAAAAAAGAGATACAGAACGTTATGTTTGGGCTTAAGGCGTTTAAGAGTTTCTTGGCCCCAGTAATAACAGCTGTGGTTTATGTCGATAGGGAATTGGCACTAATGGAGGTAGCATAATGGATGTATTTCCTTCTACACAAGTCTTTTGGATATGTGGCCCATCTCAAAAGAAACTGTGTTTTCAATTGCAAAGAAAGATTTCATTTCATGATGACTGCGTTTAATGTAATTTATGTCAAGGTGAATATAGTGGGCTTATTCAACAACAGAAGAACCCTCTTCGATAAAAAAATTAGGCTGATTCGAGTTGTTTATAAAGATACGTTACATTAATTGATACATTAAGAAGTACATGTTATCCTTGGAAAGAAAAGTTTGTTAGTGCGTGGACGGATAAATACTTGCATTTTGGTAACCGTTCATCCTCGAGAGCTGAAGGCGCACATGCCAAACTCAAGAAATATTTACAAGTTTTTACAAGTGATTTGCATGAAGTAAAAAAGAAAATTTCTCTTGCCGTTGAGCATGAATTCAACGAGATTAAAGTGAGACTTGCAAGTGAAAGAATTAAAATTCCTCATGATTGTAATATCTCGGAATTTAGAGAGCTTCTATCACGTGTATCTTTGTTTGCATTGAAGGAGATCTATAAGCAATATAAAAAGAAAAAGGAAGGTAATGTTCAAAAGATTGTAGTTTTGCACAGTTCTAGACTTAAAGTTTTAACTCACTTTATAATTTAATTGTTTTCTTTCTTTAGGTATAATAACTCCTTGCACAGGTCATTTTATGGTAACTATGGGACTTCTGTGTCATCACAAGATAAGTTCTTGGCAAGGAATAACACTTTCAATGGACCTTGTACATCCACATTGGAGAATTAACACCTTATCCTTGAATCCTAAAGATCCTTCACCTAATGATAAGGACAACCAATTTGCTAATTTGCTTAGTGAGTTGCAATGCAAGTACGAAGTATGGCCTCTAAGCAAGAAAGAACTTGCTACCTTCAAATGATTTACAAAACCTTTTGAATAAGAATCAGATACTATTTATGTGCCCTACGTGACTTTCCAACGATGAGAGGGAAGACCTCCAAAGGCAAAAGAAAAAGGTGGATTGTAAACTTCTACAGCACGGAGATCCTTCAAGACATTTGGTACAGTAGATAATCATCACAACACTCTATTTCTAGTTCATCATAAAAATGGGGGCTAGTCGATTAACGGCATTTCCTGATGATGTTTGAATTATGTTATATCGTTGGAGTAGTATAATAAGGTTTTTGTTTTAAGGATGTTTTTTCGGATGCTTGCTTCTTTGTGGTCGAAGATTAAACTGTTGCATTTTTCGTTTGTGTTGAGAATTCTTTATTTGTGGTCCTAACTTAAAAATATTGCAATTTTCTGCAAGAGTTATTTCATTTATGTGATTGATTATATCAATGTATGAATATATATGATCCCACCTGGTGCTAGATCAATCTTTTCCTACTAGTTCATGTTACTGTAAGGTTATTTATCTATATTCGAACCGTGCATGTTATAACTTTGAGTCTGAATTTCAGAAAATGGTTTTGTGTAAGTCTTTGGGAAAAACAGTAAAGAAGTTGGTGAGTGTCAAGCATATGTAGTAAATCTTGATTGCATATCTACTGTTTATTTATATATAATATGAAAACATTAGAAGATGTTGGCGCTACTTGAAAATTGGAAAACGATGACAAAACTAAAATAAATGGTTGGCTTGCTGGAAGTTTTGAGATTAAAGTCAAAAAATGATATAGATTAAATATAGGGAGGGCAGAACTGTCAACTCACAAAAAAATTATGTGCATTGATCAATTAGCTATGTGTAAATATCAATTGCCTTTATAAAAATATAAAACAAATATGTTATTTTTTGAATTAAAACAGAAACTTTTGATGTTTTTGTTAGAATGTGTTTAAAACTTGTTTTATACGTTTTTAATTTAGTAACTTTGTTACAAGTCCTCTACAACACTTATATCACATGTCTCGTGTTAGTTTAGGTCCCCTTATGTCTATTATTTGTCAAAGTAACACTTTTCCAACACTTTGACAGGTCCAAACTACTGGGGATTAGCTTCCCCATTACCAAACGTACTTACTCTTTTCAAGGCCGAAACTTTGAGTATAATACTAAATCTCCAAACTTGAATTAATAGGGATTACGCTTTAAATCGTCGTAACTTTTTCGTCGGTCATGAGCGGAATTGAATCTCTTTGTCTTGATCTGAAGTGATTTTCTTGGATTGTATCTGAACTATCTCTGGACCGCCGTGAGTTAAAAAACTTCTCCACACCTCGGCCCAACAAACAGACCACGTGTCCTGTGAACGGACACTTTCGTCACACTTTCGACCGTAAAGTGCTTCAAATGGTGCAGCCTTAATGCTAGCGTGATAGCTATTGTTATATGAAAACTCAACTAATGACAAATGGTTAACCCGACCCTTTCCAAAGTAGATCACGCAAGCATGTAACATATCCTCGAGAGTTTAAATAGTCCTCTCACTTTGTCTGTCAGTTTGTGGATGGTATGCAGTACTCATATCCCCCAAGGCCTTCTGAAGTGACCTCCAAAAATTCGATGCAAATCTAGGGTCGCGATCACAAATAATTAAGATAGGTATTCCATGCCTCGTAACTACCTCTTTCAGGTACATTCTTGCCAAATTTTCCATGGGATCGGTTTCCCTCATTGGTATGAAGATTGCGGATTTAGTAAGTCGGTCAACAATCACCCAAATGGTGTCATAACCTTGTGACGACTTAGGAAGCTTCGTGATAAAATCCATTGTGATATTATCCCACTTCCATTGGGGTATCTCGGGTTGCACCAACAAACCCAAGGGCCTTTGATGTTCAGCCTTGACCTTAGCACATGTCAAACATTTGCTAACATAGGTGGAGATGTCGACCTTCATATTGGGCCACCAATATAGCTTCTTCATGTCTTGATACATCTTGTCAGAACCCGGATGGATAGAGTATTTTGACTTGTGGGACTCGTGCATGATCACAGTCCTCAAATTATCATAACAGGGTAACCAACCCCTGCCATTTAAGCATAGAGTTCCATCCGCGCGAGGTTCCAACTTTTCCATTATAAGTTTCTCTGGATCCTTTGAATTTTCAATCAACATACCTCCAACATCTTCGTTCTTGATATTCTCTGGTTTCCGTGCTTCAGTCTGAGCATTCAAAATTTGTTTGGGGAGATTCAAACCAATAGTTATGACTAAGGCTCGAACCCGTAATGACTTATTCCATTTTTTACGGCTTAAGGCATCGGCCACTACGTTTGCTTTCCCCGGGTTGTAACGTATTTCACAATCATAATCGCTGAGAAACTCTAACCAACGATGTTGTCTCATGTTCAGCTCTTTTTGATCAAGAATGTGTTGTAAACTCGTGTGATATGTGAACACCGTGCACTTGGTTCCATATAGATAGTGTCTCCAGATTTTTAAAGCAAACACCACTGCACCAAGTTTCAAATCATGAGTCGTATAGTTTTTCTCATGAACCTTCAATTGGCGTGATGCATAAGAAATCACCTTCTCTCTTTGCATCAACACAATGCCCAAACCTTTGATTGAAGCATCACAGTATATGATAAAATCTTCGCTTCCTTCAGGTAAAGCCAAAATTGGTGCACTATTCAACTTCTACTTAATCAATTGAAACACTGCTTCTTGCTTGTCACCCCATTCAAAGGTGACTTTCTTCTGAGTCAGTTTGGTCATCGGCTTGGTGATCTTCAAAAATCCTTCAATGAATCTTCAGTAATACCCAGCAAGACCTAAAAAAGACGAATCTCCGTTGGTGTTTTTGGAGATGCCCAATCTTTTATGGATTCGATCTAGGCGGGATCCATGTGAATGCCTTGACTATCAATCACGTGGCCGAGAAATTATACCTTGGGAATCCAAAATTTGCATTTAGAGAATTTAGCGTACAAGTCCTCTATTTAAGCAATTCCAGGATTGCCTTAAGATGTTCTCCATGTTCCTTCTTGTTCTTTGAGTAGATGAGGATATCGTCAATAAAGACAATCATCCAAAAATGGCTTGCACTCGCGGTTCATGAGATCCATAAATACCGCCGGTGCGTTCGTCAAACCAAATGGCATAACTTGGAACTCGTAATGACCATACCGAGTTCTAAACGCCGTTTTCAAAATATCTTCTTCCCATACTCGAAGCTGGTGATAACCCGATCGCAAGTCTATCTTAGAATAAACGCTGGATCCCTGTAGTTGATCAAATAAATCATCGATCCTTAGGAGTGGATAACGATTCTTCACTGTTAGCTTGTTTAGCTCTCGGTAGTCGATGCACATTCGAAACGATCCATCCTTCTTCTTGACAAACAAGACCAAAGCTCCCCAAGGTGAGGCACTGGGTCTTATGAAGCCCTTGTCAGAAAGTTCTTGGAGTTGGTCTGACGATTCTTTCATTTCAGACGGGGCCAATCGATAAGGTGCCCGTGCTACAGGTGCAGCACCAGGTATCAAATCGATTTGGAATTCCACTTGTCGAGTCGGTGGGAGACCCGACAAGTCCTCAGGAAATACTTCAGGAAAATCTCAAATGATTGGTACGTCCTCAAGCCGCTTCTTCTCCGACTTGTCTTTAGTCTCCTTTGTAGTAACATGTGCCAAAAAGATAGGACATCCTTTTAGCATGCACTTCTGCGTTTTAGTGCACGAGATGATGTTCAAACGAGTCTCGTTTCCCCGGTCGCTTCCGTTACTATGAACAATCAATGTTTCATTTCCCTAGGGAATACGAATGATTTTCTCGGCACAAACAATGACAGCTTAATACTTTGCTAACCATTCCATACTAATTATGACGTCGAAACTACCAAGTTCTACGGGCATTAAATCTATTTTGAATGGGTGATTTAAGAAATTTCGTGTACAACCCCGAATGATAGCGTTTAACCCAATTATTCTCCCGTCAGCTAGTTCAACATCATAATAATAATCTAAGGTAGATGGTGTGATATCAATTTAGGAGCTAAATGCAGTAGACATAAAACTCCTATCGGCACCAGTATTAAACAAGACAGAAGCATAGCGGTTATTTAGAAGGAATGTACCCATAACGACGTTGGAGTCCAGGTTTGTCCCTGCATGGCCTACCGCATACACTTTTGCTGGAGCATTGCCATTCCTAACTGGGTTGCCTCAGTTGTTGTTCTTCAGTTTTGGACACTCCCTCTTGAAATGTCCCTAGGCTCCGCACTCAAAGCATGTAGCTTTCTGACCTGCCCCAGTGCCCCTTTGGTTGTTAGCAGTATTGGCATTTTTAGTACTCTTACAGTCATGGGCCAGATGACCAACTCTATTTCACTTATGGTATTTTGGAGCACACTGACCATCATGGTGATAGTTGCATTTAGAGTACAGAGGTTTAGATCCTCTGTAAGGTTTCTTCTCACCAGACCCGGTAGTGTAAGCACTGCCAGTGTTCTGCCTCTTGTTATGTTGTTATTGCTTGTCAT
>BQNB010023389.1:32495-61879 GCA_026074375.1 Tanacetum coccineum
TGCGAGATCTTTGATGTATGGGGCATCAATTTCATGGGGCTGTTCCCGTCTTCACGAGGGAACAAGTATATACTCGTGGCGGTCGATTACTTGTCAAAATGGGTTGAAGCAAAAGCGCTCCCTACCAACGACGCCTGAGTTGTTGTTAAAATTTTAAAATCTCTCTTTGCTCGGTTCGAAACTCCCCGCGCTAACATTAGTGATCGCGGTACACACTTTTGCAATGACCAATTTTCAAGGGTCATGCTTAAGTACGGTGTCACTCACCGTCTTTCTACCGCGTATCACCCACAGACTAGTGGGCAAGTTGAAGTCTCCAACCGTGGTTTGAAAAGAATCTTGGAAACGACTGTAGGCGAGAACTGTGCCTCTTGGTCGGATAAATTAGATGACGCACTTTGGGCCTTCCGTACAGCTTTCAAAACACCCATCGGGTGTACTCCTTACAAGCTCATGTATGGAAAGGCATGTCATCTACCGATCGAACTCGAGCACAAAGCCTATTGGGCCTTGAAGCATGCCACGTTTGACCTTAGTCCGCGGGTGGTACCGAAAGTTCAACTCAATATTAAATGAACTTTGTGATCCAGCTATGAGAAACTCAGTTGATCTTGTGAAGAGAAAGGGACACAAAAGAAGATCCATGGTTGTGCTTAAGATACACATACCTTTGTCCATTAAAAAACGGTCTTAATATGACCAAAATAGACAGAAAATGCCAAAGATATGTTTGTTTTACACTTGCGTTGTGCAGTGAAAGGGATAAACCAAGAAAAAGGACGAAAAACAAAGCCCAAAACAAACAAAACCGGACTCGGATGGAAAAGCTGTGAGAGACAAATGGGCTCAATCAATGACACAGCCATTCGTGTGCAATTGACAGGACTTGAAGACTTTGAAGGCCGATCCTAGCCTCTTTGTTTTATTTTTTTTCTTCCTTCCTTTAATTTTCTTTAGTTTCTTTTTTTTTCGCTTTTTTTTTTTCTTCCATTCTCCCTTTCTTTTTTTTTTTTTTTTTTTTTCTTTATTTTTCTTTTTCTTATTCTTTTGTTTTTCTTTTTTTTCTTCTCCTCGTATTTTTTTTTTCTGCTTTTGTTTTCTTTTTTTTTTCTTTTTTTCCTTTTCCTTTTTCCCTTTCTTCCCTTTTTTTACCTTTGTTTTTTTCCCTCTTTGAAATTTTATTTCGCCTTCTTTTTTTTTCTTATATCTTAACTGTTCTCTCCCTTCCTATTTACTTATTTTTTTTTGGATTTTTTTTTCTTTCCCTTTAGATCTATTTTTTACTTTTTTTTTTATTGAACCCTTTTTTTTTTTCTTTTTCCTTTTTTTTTTTTTTCTTTTTTTTTTTTTCTTCCCCTTTTTTCTCTTTCTTTTTTGTTTTTTTCTTTTTTTTTTTTTTTGTTTGTTCTTTTATTTTCTTGAACAAGGCCAATCTAGCATTGTACACACAAAAACCCACCAAACCTTCTTGGTCCTTAAAAAGCCAATAACATACTGCTACAACCTCAATTGGCCCCTCCCACTTAATTTTGGCCCTCAATACCAGTCCCAAACCCTTATTGGGCCCAATCCCCCTCCTAATTTCCCCACCCCCCCCCTCCACAAACTTCCCAACTCCAAAACAACCCCACTTCCACCCCAATACACTAAACACCCATTTAAATACCCCCTTCCCCCAGAAAACCCCCCTATATTTCATCAAATCCCAAACCCCCCAAAAACCCAACCCCCACCCATTTATCCACATTCATATACACCCCCAAAAACACAAATAACACCACCCACCCACCCTTTAATAAATATCACCAAACTCACAACCAACACCCACCCCCTCCCTCCCTCCCTCCCCTCTATTCCCTACCCATCACCAACCTTTAAAAACAAAAAATTTCAAAATCCCAAAACCCCATATCTCCCAAACCCTACACCCCACCCCCTAAAACCTCCACAACACCCCCCCACCCCACCCCACTAACCCCCACAAACAAAACCCCCCCCCAACCAAAACCCCCTACCCCACCACCCCCCCCCCCCAAACCCATAAACCCCATCCCCAATTCCTCACCCCCTCCCTCTCCCCACCATTATTCCCATTCAAACCCTCCTCCCCCCCCCCCAACCACCCATTCATTTCAAAATAATCATCTCAACCACCCTCCCCCCCCCCTCTCCTCCCACTCCTTCAAACACCCTCCCTGTTCCCCCACGCCGCCCAATCCCAGAATATCAACACACTGATCTATTGAAAAACCCCCAATAAATAAAAAAACACTATCAATCGTCAAATACATAACTACATCCGAAAAATCTCCTCTCCAATACCAACAACCTATCTCAACTCTACATATCCATATCATATCCCTATATGTATCACTACTATACACCTGTTAAAAGACCATATGTGAGAGATACTATATCATGTGATATCTCGTCCATAGATATACTATGTTACATTGTGTAAAATCCAAGAGATTCAATTGCACACACAACAAGCACACTCTCAAAGGACTGAACTGGACTGTCCCTATATCACAGATAGAAGAGAGATATAATACACACATATTCTATCTCTCCCTCCATAATATGTGTCTCTTATGTGATCTAACCTATGTTCGTGCAAAGTGTCCTCATGCAAGTGACAGAGAGAAATTAGAGTGTATATAATAAAAGATACCATCCACCTAGCACTCAACTGCATAATCCTCTGCTAATGTGTAATGTATTCCTACCTAACTATCATGAAACTCTACTCATGAACACAGTGTATGACTTATATCAGCGCACTTGATCCGCGCCTGTCATGTTAGGAGAAGAGTCGTCTATATCGCCATATCGTGTCCCGTCAAGAGTCTATAACGCGCGCTCATCACTTTCACCACCCCACTTATAAGCCCTCCGCAGCCCTCCCCTCCGCCCCCTCCACGCCTGAAATAAGACGTCTACCCACTACGTATATGGTGATGTCTCTCCAGAGCTAACGAACGCATAGAGACTCGACCTAATACGAGAAAAGAATACTCATAGATAATGTATAAGACCATATGCACGTTTGTAGATCCTAGACGTTCTCCCAATGTCGATAGTAAGACTAATCTTAGTTATTCTAAGGTTGACTATGTTCGAGTCGGTTCGATATCTCTATGTCCCTTCGATATGAGACATGAATAGACGTCTCTAAGCAAACACTATCGAACCGACTAGACAATCGCGAGTAGCTCCACATAAGAGTCACACCCTAGTCATGCGGCAGATACGGTAAAGTGTACGTGTATACGACCAAAATAAGGAGTGATACCTAGATCGATACAACTTAGAGGAGCTTCTGCGATTTACATGTGTCGAGAAGACGACAGTGTAAATTTGAGATAACGCTCTAGCTCAAGACACCTATAGATAATTCACGCGCTCGTATAACTAATCGCTGATCAATTCTAATGTATCTTAGACATATCTGTTGTAATAGATATAGCATACGAGAGTCCACTAGTATCGCGCAGCAAACTACAGTGTCAGCACGACTATGTCCTTCTGACTGTATGAGTGGCTCAATGTTTACTGTATTAGCTCGAGAGGTTGTAGATGTAGACTGAATAATCTGCATGTCAGCATAGCTCTAAGTAGATTAGAGACAGAAGTCCTCTCTACTACTCTCCAGCCCCCATCTCAAGACGTCTCATATCAGAGAGAGTGAGTGTAGTGTGTGCGTCGCTCGTTATCTCAGTGTATGTTGGCTATACGCGTTCTCGCCAAAATATGCATCTGTCCCTGAGAGTGAAGAAGTGTGAGCGAAGTAGTTAGAGACGTTGATGTTAGAGAAAGCTCTATATAAACTCGCCGTGTGTGTTTCTATGTCTCATGTATTGTTCTATATTGATACACAATAATAAGGAACGAAGTGTGCGCATACTTAATAACGATCTTGCTCGACTAGATTCTGATGAGCATGTGTCAGTCCGTGAAGATACTATGTCATACTATCGCCCCCCTCGTCGCTATATTTTACAGCTAAAAGTTTCGTGCTCCTTTCTTGGTGCTCCCATCTCGAACAAATATGACTCTTCAAAAACTTGCGGCACTTTTTCGTGTGCAGCGCAAGAGTTAAGTTGTGTAGCTTTGATTCGCCGCGCATTTGTCAAAGATGTGAGGATAAAGAGAGACACTTATTCCTGATGTAGTTGTGAGGCAATTAGTGTTGCAGGTGGGCTGTGTGATTCGTAGCGTGTATCCCAGTCTAGGGTTGCTTTCTAGGGGTGATACTCAAGGTGGTGCGTCTTATGAGCGTGTTGACTTATCGCATCTGATTCGTCACTTGTCGCTCTTTCGCTGTCGCGTATGTCGTTGTGTGATCGTATCTCGTGAGAGTAGCTCGAGATAGATATAGAGAGAGAAACGAGTCTCCCGCGCGGCGATAAAGTGTGTAGTGTGTGTCTTTAGCGACTTGTGTAATACGTAGCGAGTAGATTGAGATCTCTAGTGTTGGTTGTGTTATGTGTTACTAAAGAGAGAGTAGAGTGAGAATCCTACGCACATAGATGAGAGTTAGATCTCAAAAAAAATTTAGTGTAAATTTTACTTTTTAGTGCTCCTGCGCACTCGATTCCCTGTGTGTGTCGCAATCTTTCATATCAACAACACCAGCCCCACCTGTTGTTGAGAGACAATTCAATCATGAAGAACCACTTGAAAATCCACCTCCTCCTTAGCTCTCCAATGGCATGATCAAAGTATATGGCTCAGTTGCTGAAGGCGCCCACCGCGGGTTAGAGGATGCCATCGTTTGCCCGAAATCACCGCGGACAACTTTTTGAGCTTAAGCACGGTCTGCTTAACCTCTTCAAAACAAGCATTTTCTTCGGACATGAAATAAGAAGATTCCTCATGCCCACATCAGATTTTCAACAAGATCACTTCTACGATGAAGAAAAAAAACACCACACCATTCCCGAACGTCCCGAGTACGTCGGTAAAGCTTATGCATTTTCCCATTTTTCCTTGAAGGGGGCAGCCCGGTATTTGGCTTGAGACAAGAACCCCCTACGTCGCACGATTCAAAACATGGGATAATCTTGTCTCGAATTCATCAGAACAAATTTTTCCCTCCTTCCAAAACAACCAATCTTAGAAATGAAATCACGAGATTTCAACAAAGATTTGATGAGACGTTTTATGAGGCATGGGACGAACTCTTTGAATGATCTTCTTCGGGTCATGTCCTACTGTCATGGATTTTCAGAGTTGCATCAACTCGCGATTACATTCTATAATGCCTTGAAACTCCAACGACAAGGATTCGTTGAAAATTCCGCCCGCGGGTGGCAACTTTTTTGGACCAAAAATGCGCTTCGTGATGTGTGCCTAAGAATCATGAAGCAAGTCCGCATAAGTTCGAGAAGATAGTCTAGAACGTAACCAAACGGTTGTTGCCAAAGCGAGGTTGACTGAAGCACTTCCACACCCGAATCTTTCCGAGTTGCTGAGTGTTAATAGATATGGTGAAGCTTTACTTCTTGATAAGAAACATCAATCCCCGCTCCTTACTCCTGGTCACTGCCCCCCCCCCCCCCCCCGGTTCCTCCCGACCGAATCGTGCGTTATTGCGGTGGTGCTTCATTCTACCAAACTTGTCCAGCCAACTTCTGGCAGTGTTTATCGAGAAGTAATATCCTAAAGCATATGTCTCTAAGCAGCCGCAGCCGCTCAACTACATCAAGCGAAACACCGGTTTTCGAGGCCCCGATTTCAAAATTCAAATTCGACCACTCCGGTTTGTTACCTCCCATGCAAAACAATCACTAATGTGCAAAATCATGGAAACATCAGAATCGTTACAACCCAACTACCGAGGAAATAATCAAGCTCCAGCTTACCAATCCCCGGTTCATCAAGGTCAAATCTATCGACCTCAGGTTGTTCAACCTCCTGCTTATCAAGCTCCCGCCTATCAAGCTCCAGTTCCTCAGACACATGGTGTGTCTAAAAACAGATGTTGATAGCTAGTAAAGCTAATGATTGCGGTATGAGGAACATGCAAAATCCAAAATCAAGTTTGCAAACTCAAGGTCAACAAACATTGCAAAATCTATTGACTAGAATCCATGGACATGCATTTCATATTTGTTACTCGCCAATACCGCCTTTACTTCGGGGAATTCTTCCTAGTACACCTTTACTACCCGCAGGAGTGTTTAGAAAGGGTATTACCACTGAAGTGGTTGTTGCTTACAAGGGACCTCGATTCATACTTGATTCTTCTCTAAAGTAGTAGAACGTGAAACCCGGGTCACAAAGGATACGATGCTTCCTACTTAGTAATGAAGCCACCAAGACAAATCCTAACCTCCGGTTGTCACTTGTTGGGACCATCATGAATCAATCTCTGAGCCCGCAAAATGCTCCTGTTTGTGCTTCAAGGCCTAAACCAAAAAGCAATCACAATTCCATTTCCTTCAGAAGAAATGATGAAAGACGTCGTGAGAAAGCAACGACCAAATTGAGGTATTTTCGGAAATCTTTAAAGATTTGAGTTTCGGAAATTAGCTATACGGATGCCTTGTGCTTATGCCAAATTCGCTGGGGGACTCGACTCTTAAACCTTATTCTGAAACAAAGGAAAATGTGAGTGAAATGGATTAGAACCCCGTTAAATGAGATTGCTCAGCAAGTCTCCTAAACAAGTTACCAAAGAAACTTGGAGACCCTGGCCGATTTCTCATTCCATGTGAATTTTCCGGGATTAATACATGCAACGCCTTGGCCGATCTTGGCGCAAGCATTAATCTTATGCCATATTCCGTCTGGAAAAATCTCTCTCTTCCCGAACTAACCCCGACTTGCATGACGCTTGAATTAGCGGACCGTTCAATCTCTGAACCAATCGGTATCGCTGAAGACGTCTATGTAACGGTGGGAAAGTTCCAATTTCCTACAGATTTTGTAGTCGTCGATTTTGAGCCAGACCCCCGAGTACCCTTAATCCTCGGGAGTTTCTTAAAGCAAGGTCGTGCATAATCGATGTATACGAGGGTGGGTGAAATAACCCTTCGTGTTGGCAGAGAGGCCATTACATTTAATCTGGACCAAACTTCGAGATACACGGCTAATTACAATCATATGACGGCAAACCGAATTGACGTCATTGATATGGCTTGTGAAGAATACTCTCAAGAAGTTCTTGGTTTCTCAAATGTGATCTCGAGTGGCAATCCCACTCCTTACTATGATCCAATCGTCTCTACTTCATCTCCGACTTTAACTCCATTCGGGGACAGTGATTTTCTCCTTTTCGAAGAAGCCGACTCTTTTCTTGCTATAGAGGATGATCCAACTTCACCGGAAGTTGATCCAACATATTATGACCCTGATGGGGACATTCTTCTCCTCGAAGCAATTCTTAATAGTGATCCCTCACCACCACCTCCCAATCAAGGAAATTATTTTCCAGAAACTCGAAAAGATCTTAAAATTTGTGAAGCAAACAATGAAAAATCTTCAGTTAATGAGCCCCCTGAGGTTGAACTCAAGGACTTGCCACCTCATTTAGAATATGCATTTTTGGAAGGTAACGACAAGTTGCCCGTCATAATTGCAAAAGATTTAAAGAATGAGGAAAAGGCCGCTCTAATCGAGGTTCTAAAGTCCCACAAGCGAGCCATCGCTTGGAAACTTTCTGATATTAAGGGTATCGACCCAGAGTTTTGTACCCACAAAATTCTCATGGAAGAGGACTACGAACCAACGGTTCAGCATCAAAGGCGGGTAAATCCAAAGATCCATGACGTCATCAAGAAAGAGGTTGAAAAACTTCTTGATGCCGGATTAATTTATCCGATCTCTGACAGTCCATGGGTAAGCCCGGTGCACTGTGTACCGAAAAAGGGTGGCATGACCGTCGTAAAAAATGATGAAAATGATTTAATACCGACTCGATTGGTCACAGGGTGGAGAGTGTGCATTGACTATAGAAAGTTGAATGAAGCTACCCGAAAGGACCACTTTCCATTGCCCTTCATGGATCAAATGCTCGAAAGACTCGCGGGAAATCAATACTATTGTTTCCTCGATGGCTTTTCGGGTTATTTTTAGATTCCCATAGACCCGAAGGACCAAGAAAAGACAACCTTTACTTGCCCATACGGAACGTTTGCCTATCGCCGCATGCCTTTTGGGCTATGCAATGCACCTGGCACGTTTCAACGATGTATGATGGCAATCTTCCACGACATGATCGAAAAAACAATGGAAGTGTTTATGGATGACTTTTCAGTCTTCGGGGATTCTTTCTCTACATGCCTATCCCATTTGGACAAAATGTTAAAACGGTGTGAAGACACCAATTTGGTCCTAAACTGGGAGAAAAGCCATTTTATGGTAAAAGAAGGCATTGTTCTTGGACACAAAATCTCCAAGTCGGGAATTGAGGTCGACCGAGCTAAAGTTGACGTTATCGCCAAGCTCCCTCACCCGACTACTGTGAAAGGTGTCCGAAGTTTTCTTGGGCATGCCGGTTTTTACCGACGTTTCATACAAGACTTCTCAAAAATAGCCCGCCCAATGACTCACCTGCTTGAAAAAGAGACTCCATTTTTCTTCTCAAAAGAGTGTATCGAATCCTTTAATACACTTAAAAGAAAATTGACCGAGGCTCTAATTTTGATTGCTCCTGACTGGGACTTGCCCTTCGAACTCATGTGTGATGCAAGCAATTTTGCAATCGGGGCAGTCCTAGGGCAACGAAAAAACAAGCATTTCCAACCAATTCACTATGCCAGCAAAACCATGACTGAAGCTCAAGCACACTATACTACGACCGAAAAAGAATTGCTTACCTAGTGTAACGCTTTTGAGAAATTTCGGTCGTATCTCATTTTGTCCAAGAGCATAGTGTATACCGACCATTCTGCTATAAAGTATCTCTTCGCTAAAAAGGATGCCCACCAGACTGATGCGGTGGATCCTTTTTGCCTCCAAGAATTCAATTATCATCCGAGACAAAAAAGAGAGCCAGAGAATCTGGCCGCCGATCATCTTTCCCAGACTTGAGAACCCACATCAAGTAAACCGAAACAAGAAAGTCACGGAAACATTTCCTCTTGAAACTCTTAAGGATCGGTTGCTCTTCCGTGTTGATAGTACCCCATGGTTTGACAGATTTCACAAACTACCATGCGGGGAACTTCAATGTCAAGGGAAATGTCCATCTCAGCAAAAAACAAGTTTTTCAAATAAGTCCAAACACTACTTCTGGGAATGACCCTTCTTGTTCAAAAATCTGTGCGATCAGGTGATCCTGCGGTGTGTGCACGGCAAGAAAGCCTCTTGACTATTCACAAGCTTGCCACAATGGACCCACCGTGTGGACAACACGTCAAATCTCCCGCCAAAAAGGTCTTGAATGCCGGATTTCTTTTGGCTACAATTTACAAGGAGTGGCACAGAGTTGGGTAAAAATTGCGACTCGTGCCAAAGACAAGGTAAAAATTTCACAAAGGTATGAAGATTCCCTCAAAATTTCATTCAAGTTTGTGAGATCATAGACTTTGGGGCATAGACTTCATGGGACCATTCCCATCATCAAAAGGAAACAAATACATACTTGTGGCTGTCGATTACCTGTCAAAATGGGTTGAAGCAAAGGCGCTCCCCACCAACGACGCCCGAGTAGTTTGCAAATTTCTTAAATCTCTCTTTGCCAGATTTGGTGCCCCCCGTGCCATCATCAGTGATCGTGGAACACATTTTTGCAATGACCAGTTTACAAAGGTCATGCTTAAATATGGAGTCACTCATCGTCTCTCCACCGCGTATCACCCCCAGACAAGTGGGCAGGTTGAAGTATCGAATCGTGGTTTAAAAAGAATTCTTGAAAGGACAGTGGGCGAAAATCGTGCCTCTTGGTCGGACAAACTGGATGACGCTCTCTGGGCCTTCCGTACAGCGTACAAAACACCCATCGGGTGCACTCCGTACAAGCTTGTATATGGAAAGGCATGTCATCTGCCGATTGAGTTAGAGCACAAAGCCTACTGGGCCCTTAAGCATGCAAACTTTGATCTCAAAATAGCGAGTGATCAACGCAAAGTTTAACTCAATGAATTAAGTGAACTGCGTGATCAAGCCTATGAAAATTCTTTGATTTACAAAGAGAAAACTAAGAGGATTCATGACGCAAAGATCAAAAACCGCGTTTTCAACGTCGGTGATCAAGTCCTCCTCTTTAACTCAAGATTGAAAATTTTCTCCGGCAAGTTGAAGTCCCGCTGGTCAGGACCATTTACCATTGTTCAAGTTTTTCCATATGGCACCGTTGAGTTATCCCAAAACTCCGGGCCAAACTTCAAAGTAAATGGTCATCGTCTGAAGCACTATTTTGGAGGGGATGTCCCTGCTATGGATATCCCGGACCTCCAAACCTTCCCTAAGGACAATTAAATTCAGGGAATTGGGTCAAGCTTAGTGACCCTAAACAAGCGCTTCGTGGGAGGCACCCCATGCTTATCCTAGTTTATCCGTAGTAGTATGCTAGCTTAGTAATGAATAAGTGTTTAGTTGTTGTGAGGAGGCTTGCCTCTTTCCTTTTCCATGTTTTGTATTTTGTGTTGTATTGTCCAGGATGTCCCGGATTTTTGAAGCCTCTCGTGCTCGCGGTATTTGTCCTTCGATCACAAGAGCTTCACAATCCTCAGCTTCATTTGGGAATCCCGATATCCTAATCTTATCGACTAACGTTTATCTTTAAGCATACTTAATAAACGGCTTAGGATTTACGTAGAAACCCTTCGTAAAACATTGAGGACAATGTTTCATTCTAGTATGGGGGGATCTTCGATTTGATTGTGCCTGCAGCCGTTGTTTTCACGTAATCCCGTTTTTACCACCAAAACTTCAAAAAAAATGAAAAAATTTAAAAATTTTCAAAAAGACGTTTTCCCTATATATAAAAAAAAATTTAAAAAAATAAAAAATAAAAATGATGAAAAATGCAAAAATATAATAAATATAAACTGTGGGTTGATAAAAGTTTGCTGCATCTTGCCGGCTCACAAAAAATGATAGTGTTAAGTATGAGTGGAATTTGTCGCTTTTTCTCCCATAAGCTCTTAACCTGATTAATATACGTGCTACTTTTGGGAAAGTAAACTATATTCGATATTTTTTTATGTAGTATATAGCAAAAACTTTAGCCTTAGTTCAAATTTATACTTGAATTTTTCAAAAAGACATTTTCCCTATATATATAAAAAAATGATGAAAAATGCAAAAATATAATAAATATAAACTGTGGGTTGATAAAAGTTTGCTGTATCTTGTCGGCTCACAACCGATGTTACAGCCTTCTAAAGAAAGCCCATAGTAAGAATAATAATCCGAGACTGATAAAAGTTTGTTGCATCTTGCCGGCTCACAACCGATGTTGCAGCCTTCTAAAAGGTCGAGGGTTACAAATTGCAATAATGGTTAAATATTAAGTGTGAATAAAAGATCTCTTTTTGTTAAAATCAAATATGCTTTTTAACTTTCGCTATTCTATTTTATAAGCTATGTGCATACGGAAAACCTAAGAGTTTATGAAACCTAAGGTCCGTGAGTCCCGATACTAGTCTTTGTGGGGTGTCAAAAGCCTGGTCACTTAAAACGCTTAGGTTGGGATATGCCGAGGACGAATGTCGATACCTGGGATGATCTCGCCTTCAAACTCATTATTTCTCGGGTGGAACGTTGGAACATTGAATGTTGCAAAAATCGTTTGTGTTCCATGGTTGAAATTTCAAAAATAGCTCATACACCTAAGGTTATAATAATTGTCGGGAGTGAAAATTTTACAAGTTGCAAATTTTTGCAGTTAGTGTTAGGCATCTTAACTCATAATTAACGGTGTGATTTCGTTTAGCTTGGTTTGGAATAAGTAAAAAGCTTGGGGAACGATGAATTTTTCCTTTTTGGGCATTTCTCGGGATCGAAAGAAATGCATCTTGTTCTATGATCCCTAAAAGTTAGAAAATAACGAAAGTCAAACGTTCTAATTAGTTGCTTAATATGAAAACTACAAAAAAAATGAGAAAAATGAAAAATACAAAAAGATGTGTAGGAATAAGTGTATATATATAAAAATGGTAAAGACGGGGATTTTCAAAACTTATGAGTCTTTAATTCCCTTGATGAACACCTAGCTACTTTTCGAGGTTATTAGTCGAGGGGGATCGAGATTCTTAGTTTTCTAAGTGCTTACTTCATAGCATTGCGTGAGGACACGACAATGTCTTAGTATGGGGGATTTTGGTATGCGTTTAATTACACATACCTTTCACCATTAAAACCGGACTTAAATGACCAAAAACGTACCAAAAATACATTGTATTTGTATGTTTTCACTTATTTTGTGCAAGAAACAAATATCCGACAAAAGGACAAAAAAAACCAAGCAAAAACGAACAAAATCAAGCACGGAATGGAAAAGCATGGAAAAGCCAAAGTCAAATCAAAGCAAAAGCCAAGAAAGTCAAAGTCAAAGTCAATCCCGAAGCCGTAAATGAAGAAATAACTTAATTGGCCAGCCCGCACCCATCTAATGGGCCGAATAAACCCATTAAGCTATAAATATCAAAATAAAAAGGCCAAATACAAGTTTAGGGACTAATTCTGCCAAAGTTCCAAACTTATTTCATAAGGAAAATTGATGGGATCAATTTTATACTTTTGAGGGGTTGATTCTGCCACATCACTAAAGATATACCACAAGGGTTAATCCTGCCAACTGATTAAACTCATACCCCACAAGGACGTGTGATGCAAAGACCCTTATAACAATAAGGGACTAAACATAGCAAACCCCAAAACTTTTAGCACCACATGTATAACACCCCGTGTTTTCAAGTCATTGACGACGTCGATAAATGTACTATTTATTTTTAGTGTGGTACGCGTTTGCTTGTGATTTCATGAATTAAGTTTAAATCGCGTAAGTTAAAAATTACGTTCCAATGTAAACGTGGCATCAAACATTAAATGTTTACTCATCTCAAGCAAGGGTTATTTAATTATTTTAGAGAATAATCTATTATCTTGTTATTTTATTTTTATCAGTTACGTTAAAATGTATACGTTTGGATTAATTGGCATTTAGGCCACACCCGGAACCAAGAAACTTTTCTACGCTTCAACAAATTCCCACAGTTATACCCAATGCAGTAAAATCTTACTCAAATATATCTTGAATAGCTCTATATTGCCGAAAATTCTGCAAGGTACACAAAGATTTATTACCAAAAACTATTCTGGCCATTTGGTCAATTGTTCAAACTACCTCATTAATACCACACCATACCATGTCTAATTGACCAAAGACCCATCCCTAAGACCAATGACCATCCCTAAGACCATAACATGTTCCCTTGACTAATCCTATACTTTATATACATGTATCTATTAGAAAGAGAACTCATACAAGCAAAAACACTTTACAAAAATCAAACATATACTCCCTCTTGCTCACATATAAGCTACGGCACAAGCACCCCTTTTATAACAATCCATACAAAATTTTATTCAACCTATACCCTTCTATACACATCTATTATAAGATATTCTAAGGTGTTTCCAATCATTGAATCACCATTTACAAGTATTAATCAAGAAAAGGAAGCTAGGGTTTTTATTAAGAAAATAAGGGTTTTCTTAAGTGCAAGCTTGGATTTTGTGGCTAAACAAGGGTTTAACACTTGTTTATCATCATCATCATACCTCATAAGGTTTACTTGAACTCTTTATGTTCTTATAATTTTCATTTTTATGCATATGATTATTCTATTTAGCTTAAATCACCATTTAGGATTATTAACATGTAAAAAGAAGTTTTTATTTGTTGTTTCATTAAGGTAACATCTATATACCTTATTATGTTAATGACATCATGATTAAAATGGTCACCACAAGAGGTTTACACTCTTTGAATTAAAACATTGAAAATGATTATGGGGTCAATTAGGGTTTTTATAGTTTCATAATATGTTTCAAGATAAAGAAATACATAAGACATGTTAATATTAATTATGGACTCATATTAATGTTACTTGAACACTAAAATAAAGTTATCTTGGAAGAAATACACTTGTACACACTTGGTTATGTATAAATATGATTATGGATAAAACTAGTTGTATGTATTTAGGATTTTATAAAAGTTCATGGTTTATTATGTAAGATATAGACTTGTATTATATGGACAAAGGGACAATAAAAAGGACTCTAGAACATAATATATATGTAATTTATATGATAAATATAAAATATAAGATTAGTGTGAAATATAGATGAAAACAAGGAAAACATAGACTTAATTTAGAACTTAACAAACTATTCACAAACATTCTGTCCAAAATTCGAAATTTAACTATCAATTTTATGTTTTTATCATATAACATTCACGACGATCGAAAAGGTTAAAAAGTGTTAAAAGGATTAATAACGAAAAAGTTTACGTTAATAAACGAGATTGACGTTAATAAACGATAGTCGTAAATACATTTTTATAAAAGCATTTTTATAAAAATTATATAAACAGCAAGTGTTGATATTTTTAACAAATAATACATATTTTTAGGATTCCAAAATGATAAGAATCGTAATTTTTTTCAATAATAAACGATGTGTTATGATTTCGCGTAGGTTTACGACATAATACTTTTATAAAAATATTTTTATGAAAGTTTCTATTCATGACATGAAAGTTATATTTTTGTAAAAACCTCATAAATATTATAGACACTTTACATAGTACGTAGAATGTCCTCGAATAGAATCACTAAAAAGGAGCTATAACGAATAAAATAAGACGTTTACGGGTTTTACGACAAATTAAATCATTTTTTAAAAATATATATTAAAGGTACTGATGTGAACAGTAATTTTTACTGTTTCACCAGAGGTCCGAAATGCGAAAATGTCCAATTTATGATAACACGTCTTAATTACGAAATGATAGGCATTAAGAAACTGCCGAGAATCGGTTTTAAAACGCGGGTAAAAAAGGAAGTTACGCCAGTTTTGCTAAATCTGTAATTATAAACGTTTTAACTTCGTTAAACACAATTTTACCAAACCAATTAGTTGGTGATTGAGCTATTTAGAATCTATTATGTGGTTATCTAAGTACTATATTACTAGGGAGTTTCTTCAAGAGCGGTTCTATCGGATGGGTAACGATGAAGTTCGTTGGATTTACGTTTTAAAGTGTCTAACTCTAGTAGTCATGTCATGACCTTTTAATTATGTAGGCCCGAACGGATAGTACGATGTAACAACTATAGGATTATATTCAATGTTATTTAATTAAGTACTCGGGGTACTTATTCGACCTTAAAATAAAATTTAAATAGGTTGTATCTGATCGATTGCTTGAGCACACTATTTGTGATACTCTTGGTATTTGCTCACTAAAGGTGAGTTCATAGCCCCACGTTTTACATGCTTTTGTTTTTACAAAGTTTTTGGGGTGAAAAACATGCAATGTTTTTACAAACTGGACACGATGGTTATGTTTCACATTATGATTACATGTTGCCTAAGTAGCGATATCCCAAATCCGATACCATTATCAGAACTGTTAAATACGAGCCGTGAATGTTAAAATATATCTATTGGGTTTGGACAAATAGATCTATTGGGTTTGACAACCCCGTTCGGGTGATTAGCTATCACTGGGAAAACGAACGTATACCATGTCGAATATAGGATGTTGCGGGTTAGAACATCACCACGGGCAATGTAGGCCATTAATTTGGTATTCATACACGTCAAGCTTTAGTGTCATGAGCTTAGAGCAACGTAATTACATTTATATGATGTCTGCATCTGTTGCATTATCATACACTTGGGAAATCTTGTGGTCCTACAATATATGATTTATCAAACCTATGAATTCACCAACATTATTGTTGACGTTTTAAAGCAATATTTTTCAGGGGATCAATAAGCACAAGGTGCGATGGATACATTGGTGGTTTTGATTTGGATGTCATGCATTAAAGATTTTGTCGCATTTCATTTTGTTATCTGTTATGGGCTGAAAATCTTTGTATTTTGATCAAGTGAACAAGTTAAGCTTCGGGCTTATGTAACAATTACTTTGTTAAATCCAATGTATCGTTTTCAAACGACTTTTTGGTCGTTCTATATATCTCTTGTGTTGTTGATCTGAGAAGTAACACGCCCCGGACCCATATTCCGCTGCGACCCAATTTGGGGGTGTTACACTATGGATGCAGAGAAAGCAAGTAAAAAGAAAAAGTCTCCTGAAAAAGAAAGGGCTACTGAAAAGATTGTGGAAGAAGAGGCTGTTACAAAAGAGGAAAGGGAAGAAGTTGTCAAAGAACCAGCAGCAAAGAGGAAGAAGTCTATTCCTAGAAAAACAACAAGGAAGAGACAAAAGCTAGAAGAAGATACTGAAAAAGATGAACTCGAGAGATTTCTGGATATAGTACCAAGAGAAGAAGCTCCCATAGAGATTGAATCTTTATCAACAAAGTTTCCAATTGTGGATTGGAAGTCTTATGTTTTGACTGAGACTTTCATGTATTATCAAATATTCAGAGGAGATGGAAGCACAAAGAATTATAAAATCTTTACTGAGATGCTAAGAGATTTTGATAGACATGATGTGGAGGAATTATACAGACTTGTTAAGGAAAGGTATAGGGATTCAAGACCAGAAGGGTATGATCTCATGCTGTGGGGAGATTTGCACACTATGTTTGAGCCAAATGAAGATGATGAGCTATGGAAGAATCAGCATCAATACAATCTGATTAGCTGGAGTTTGTATGATTTCTGTGGCATTCACATGCCCTATCCATAAAGCAACTAAGTCCAATGGATAATCCTTAGAATACCAAAGACCTAGAGAGATGGTTTTGCCTAAGTATCTAAAAATCTTTATGACACTAAGAGATGAAGTTTTTGGAGACCTGAAACACTTGCACATGCACAAACTGCAACATGAAATCTGGTCTAGATGCTTGTAAAGATACATCAAAGATCCCAATCATGGATCTAAATAGATGTTATCAACATCATCAAGCACAGCATTCTTTAACCAAGGGCCATTCCAAATCAGTGGGAGTGGAGGCAGACTTTACATCTGTGTAGTTGAACTTCTTCAGGATTTCATAGACATATTTATCCTGACTAATAAATATGCCTTTCTTCTTCTATTGGACTTGCAACCCCAAAAAGAAAGTAAGTTCTCCCATAGAACTCATCTGAAACTTATCCTTCATAAGTTTCTCAAAACTCATCCCGAAAGATCCTTCTTGGTAATCCAAAAATGATGTCCTCTACATAGATTCAACAAGCAAATGTGCCCCCTTGTGACTTTTGAGAACAATAGTATTTTTTTTTGAATCAATTTTGCCTCTTTGAAATCCATTGCTCAAAGATCATGCCAATGGTCAATACCAAGCTCTGGGTGCTTGATGAAGTCCATATAGTGCTTTCACCACTTTATAAACTTTATCAGGATGGTCAGGATCTTCAAAACCTGGAGGTTGACAGACATACACCTCCTCTTCAATTTGACCATATAGGAAAGCACTTTTGACATCCATTTGGTAGACAGTGAAACCCATGAACGAAGCATAAGCCAGAAATATTCTTATAGCTTCTATTCTAGCCACTGGAGCAAACACTTCATCATAGTCAATACCTTCTTCTTGAGTATGGCCTTGAGCAACAAGCCTAGCTTTGTTCCTGACAACAATTCCCCTCTCATCTTTCTTGTTTCTATAGACCCACTTTGTACCAATAGCCCTATGTCCCTTAGGCAAATCTACAAGAACCCATACATTTTGTAACTTGAACTGTAGGAGTTCTTCTTGCATTGCCTCTACCCAAGCAGGATCACTAAGAGCTTTAGACACTCTCTTTGGTTCTTCTTGAGATAAGAAACAGGCAAAAAGGCATGTATGTAAGTCCTGGTGAGTCTTTCCTTCATAAATGGCACTAAGAAATCCTAGCTCAGAATAAGAAGTTGTCATCCTTCTTGTTTGAACAGAAGACTGCACATCTCCAATCACATGATCAATTGGATGATCCTTGTGAATTCTTGTATGAGGAGTGGAAGAAACTGCATAAGATGGTGAAAGATTCCCCAAATCTATGCCTTGATCCTCCTCTTGTGTGTCTTCAGTTGTAGGAATTGGTCCCATCAATCCTTCAGAAGTAGCAGTATTAACTTCAGGAGTAGCAGTACTAATATCTCCACTACCAGTATTAACCTGTGGACTGGCAGTATTAACTTGGTTTTCATCAAAACCATCATCCTGAAAACTGCAATCATCATGAGCCACATCTTGATCTTGTATTTGTGCATCAGCAACCGATTTGAGTGAAGTATCTTCAAAGTATGAAGCATCCTTCCAAATTGGCATGATAATACAATCTTGATCTTGTTGATATGGTGTGCTTGACTCAGAAACTTCTTGTGTACCTGCAGAAACATTAGAACTAGACCCTGCAACCACTGGCACATAATTCATGGATTGGGTTAGAGAATCAAGATCAAACAGCCACTTTGGACCATTCCCTTCCAACATAGGTTTATTCTCTAGAAACCCAACATGCAAGTTTTCCTGTCCTGTCCTGGTTCAATTTTGTAAATCCCAAAAAGCGTTTGCTACTATAAGAGAATACCAACAAAGAAACCTTTTAATCACTTTTGCAACAAACCTTGCCCAACTTATCTAAGGTATTATGAATTGTAACATGACATCCAAATGGCTTCATAAAATCCTATAGCTGGTTTAATACCCCTAAAGAGTTCAATAAGTGAGTCATATTATGACTTGACAACTAATACCCCTATTTTGTACATAAGCAAGCATAGAGAAACTGCTTCTGCCCAAAATGTTGTAGGTAACTTAGAATCTGCTAACATTGTTCTAGCAGCCTCAATAAGAGTCCTATTCTTTCTTTCAGCTACACCATTTTGTTGAGGTGTCCTTGCTACACTATATTCTCTCTTGATACCTTTCTCTCTACAAAACTCATCCATCACATGGTTTTTAAATTCAGTCCCATTATCACTTCTGATTATCTTAACTTTCTTGTCCACTAGGTTTTCTATCTCTTTGATAAAGTTTTTAAGGATCTCACTAGTTTCATCCTTAGTTCTTAAAAAGAAAACCCATGAAAATCTACTATAATCATCAGTTACTACCAAGCAGTATTTTTTATGCAATAAACTACTCACAAAAGTTGGACCAAAAAGATCCATATGAAGCATAAATAATGGCTTAGTAGTAGGACAAAAGGCCTTGGTCTTACAAGAGACTCTATGTTGCTTACCTTTGAGACAGGCAACACAGGTTTGGTCATTCTCAAATCTTTTTAAAGGTAAATCTCTCACAAGATTTTCTTTTACAAGTTTATTGATATTTTTGAAATTTACATGACCAAGCCGTCTATGCCATAACATTGATTCCTCAGATGTAGCCTTTGCAACTAGACAAGTTAAACCATCTTTGGGAACTATGTTCTTCATATCAAAACTGTACATGTTATTCTGTCTAGGAATTTTAAGAAGAATTTGACTTTCATCAGGCATCTTAAAATTGGGAGACAAAACAAGACATTCAGAGTCTGTAAAAAGAACATAGTTCTTTTTGTCACACATTTGTGAGACACTAAAAAGATTAAACTTCAACTCTTTAACAAAGTATAAACATCTCATAACAAGGTTATTTGTTTTTATAGTACCTTTACCAGTGATTCTTCCTCCATTTGCACCTCCACCAAAAGTAACATAACCTCCATCAAATTCTTTGAAGTCTGAAAGGTGAGCTATGTTTCCAGACATGTGCCTTGAGCATCCACTATCCACAAATCCTTTTTCATTTAGTTGGGAATTGCTCTGCACACACAAACAGTTTTACTTATCCATATAGTCCGATAAGCAAAACATTAAATAATAAACACGCGACTTGATAATAAGCTATCAATAAGCTCACAATAAGCCAAGCAATAATAAGCCGAAACACATAAGCTCAAAAATATTCGGGCTTATTTATTAAGCCGAATAAGTTTATCATTTGTCCTTTCAAAATAAGCTAGAAAATAAGCTAATAAATATAAGCCGAAACAAAATAAGCTAAACAAACACTTCTTTTTCCTTTTCTAGTTGGGCCGAACCATACATAAGCCCATTAAGCTCAATAAAATCAAAATAAGCTTTTCCAAAAGCTTATTTACATAAGCCGAATACAATAAGCCATAAACTAACATTTTTATTATATAAAAATAACCACGATCACAAAACTATACTTTCCTTATGTTTCTTGTTATTATTTTCGAACCATAGATATAACCTTTTAAGGTTTATGTAGTTTTAAAATCTTTGTTTTTACAAAAAAAGTTGTACAACTAGCATGTATGAATCAAGATGATTATGAAAGTACAAGTTATGAAAAGATTTGAAGACTTACAAAGTTTGAAGGTTTTAGGAAGATGAACAAGACTAACAAAACCCAAATGTTTTTTAACTAATACCCGAATGATACAAATGATCAAACCTTTAACAAATCTTCAAGAGTTTTTGATTAAAGATGAAAAGTTTATGGATTTATGTATGTGTGTGTTTTTCGTGGACTAGGGGAAACAAGAGACAAAGAAAACTCAATGTTAAGTTTGTGTGTTATGAATGAGAAAATGAGAAGTAACAAGGTATATATGTGCAAGATTACTTCACATACTAAAAGTGTGTAGTGTGTGTATTTGTGTAATAGGGCAAGAAAGGGATAAGGGACCATATTGATCTCTCAATCGCAATGAAGCTAGGACAAAACATGAGTTGTAACCTTGTCTTATTGATTTTAAATTCAAATTGGCATCCAAGGGTTTAAAGGGGTGTTTGTTCGGACGTATACAAGCAAAGGAAGGGGGGACTGATACCGATATAATATACACTAATAATATATATCTCAACAAGAGTAATTAAGAAAATTCCCTAAGGAAAATTCACTCTTTAAAATATATATAAATAATATATAATATACGTATCTTTACCGGAAAGTATGATTTCTCGGGTCGTTTTCCCAACGATTTGAGAAATTGAAACCTCGCTTAATATTGGATATTGATTTGAATGGGTTCGAAGATTGATTGGGGTTTTCTATAACTACTAATTAAAAACAAGCAATTAAAAACAATTGAAGCACTTAACAAATTACGGGAAACAAATAAAATGCGACAATTAAGCAGGTAAACTAAATTTTACCCCTAAAAATGTAAACTAAATTTCTAAACCTAAGATAGGACAAAAGAAAATTTTAGAAAAAAGAAAAACATTTTTTTATTGTTTTTGAATTCATTATGAATTAAAAACTAATTTAACCTAATTAAATCTAAAAAAAGCAAATTAAGTACAAAAAATTAGGAAAAATAATTATTAAGCTTAGTCTAAAATATTATAAAAGCAAAGAAAACTATTTTTAACTATTTTTATTATTAAAATCCTATTTTTAAAATTTAAAATACTAAGCTAGATGTCGAGTCCTAATCTTAGCTAGAACCAACTAAGACTCACAAGTCTTTACACACTAACAAATATACACACTGGATGACACACAATCAAAATCACAAATACAAAATTTACATAATTGGATCTACACACAATCCAATTTACACAACAACACAAAGTTAATATAATAAAAACTTGTGATCTTGAGGAGGAAGAAGGAGATCACTTAATAAAAATTCGTATGTAGAAGAATATGATTGTTCTTATCTTGCACTTGATTAGAAGAAGAAGGGAGGTAAGAAAAGAATTAATCACTTGAAACAAGATCAAGGTATGTTAGTGATTAAGATATGTGTTTTAGAAAGAAGAGAGAAAAGTAGATCTGAGAAAATTCGTGGCAAGAGGTTCTGTTTTTCAGATGGGGTGGCCCAGTATTTATAGGAGACAAAAAGAGCCGTTGTGCTGGCGGCGGTCCCGGCGGTCCCTAATATATAAGGGGGCCGCCGTAGACTACGCTCCTCTTTTTGTCTTTTTGTGGGGAATGTGTTATCTGTTTTAGAACCTTCCATTTTGGGGGGAAAAATCTGATTTCAAATTTATTATTTTAATAATACATTTCTTTTATAAATAAATATTTTGTTTTTATATTTTTATAAAAACACTTTTGTAGAAATGTAAGGTTTAAGAAAAATATTTTCTTAATCACTAATCATGTTTAATGATTTGTTTATCCATACCTTAAGTGATTAATCTTAGAAATAGAATTTTACGGTTAGTAATTTATAAACGTTTATTTTTATCGTAAACGTTTTTACATTTTGTTATTATCAAAACATCGAGAGGTCGAAAAATATAAATAACGTTTTTAGACATTATTTGTATTAACAATCTCCCCCTTTTTGATGATGACAAAATATAAACTCATTTAGTATAAAATTGGAGGTTTATAAATTACTAATGAGTTTAATTCATATCTCACCACTATTTGTCGAATCCAAAAAATGTTTATCGTCAATAGTATAGAGAGAAAGAAATCGACGATTAAAGACTCCCCCTTGATGTATACTCCCCCTGTCGGGCACCGAAGGGGATCGATCTTACGAAAATTAATTGCTACAAAACAGGTTAGAAAACAAGATGCAAGACAAATATCCTTTCAAAGTTAACACATTGTATTTTAAATTAACAAAAGAAGAGTTTTCATTTCACAAACAAGAAACTCATACATTATCACCACCAACTAATACATTAAGCAACATAAAACTGAGAACTAATACAAAAAAGAGAGCATAATACATACATAAGACTTAAATGATTCATGATTCATATAGAATGCTTTTTGAACAAAAAGTCTTTGGATTTTCCATTATTTAGCTATTTGAAAAGGTCTATGGTGGAGTTGGAAAAATAGGTTTGGAAGGCGGTTGGTTGAAGAATACTCGAGATACAAACTATGTTCATTTTTATCTTAAGTTTCAAATGGAGGTTACGGTTGTGGAAACAACAAATACAAGTTGCTCCATGACAATCATGATAGTTGATATAGTGGATGTCCCATGATAGGAGATAGAGGTGGGGTTGATGGTAAGGTGGACTTGAGAGATTTTCAAGGGTGTGATTGGTGAATAGTGATAGATTGATATCCCAAAAGAAAAAGGCTATGAAGTAGTTGTAGGGTTTAAAGGTCAAGGATGGTACATCCCACAGATGTTCTCAAGTAAGAAGGATCAAAGGTTGAAGAGAGTTGGTTCATATGAGTCTGGAGGTTAAATTTGAAGTTTTTGAATGAAAAGATTGAATGAATAATTATCTTGGCATTGGAGGAGGTTTGAATTGTGGATGGAGTTTTTGATGGTGCGTGTGGAGTAGTTGGAGATGAAAAAGTGGAGTAGGAGAAGGTTTAGTGGGACTTCTTCATCACTAGAGATTGTTACAAATATTGTCTAGGAGGGATACGTTAATTTGATTTTTCTAAGAAGGTTTGAAGAAGAAGCATTGGTGGAATTCATGGTAGAGTTTGGTTGAGGAAGATGATGGTAGAGGAGAGTTCATGATTTAAGGTGGAAGAGATGGATTGAAGATGTAAGGCATGGGGTTTGAGGTTTGAGATTCCAAAAAGGTGTTTGTCAAAAAGCAAAAATTATAGATGTGCCTAGATGGAATAGTGGTCAACTGCACATAAATTCAGAAGGTCACAATAGAAAAATACGTGACCTCTGATGGCGGTCCCTTAATTACCCGGTGGTCCCATATATATTAGGGGGCCGCCTAGTATTTAAGGGGGCCGTTTTTTGGAGACAAAAAAAATTTCCCAGAAATTTCCTAAAATGCTGTATTTAAAGAATTTCCAAATTCCCCCTTTTCAGTTAATTCTATTTTATCATGAATCATCTAATACTCATTATCTAATTTTATAATATCAACTATCATGAGTTATGTGGGGAAAGCATTTGTGAGCAACATTTATCAAAGGATAAGCATGCATAATATCATACATATAGCAAAGAGTCTATCAAGGTGCATGCAAGCATTGGTTTGGGATGATAAAATTGAAAGATCATCCATGGCAATCTAAGTTGCCCATTGATAAGTGTAAAATACACATATCCGTTTGTACCTAAAATAACCCAATTAAACCCAAAACAGACCAAAAATGGCAAAAATATGCTTGTATTTGTGTTTTGTGTGTGCAGGTATGGATAAGTCAAAAATCACAAGAAAACAGTCAAAAGCGAGCAAACACGGACACGAGAATCAGAAGAGTACAAAGAAGCCAAGCCTCAGCCAAAGCCTTAGCCAATTTTCATCTACAAGGGCCATTCTTGCAATTTCCGAAAGTTATTTATAACTTGAAAGAGAGAAAAGAAAGACGAGGGCCAAATGTGCAATCCTTCCAAACTACAACAGTTTTAACTGTCAAAAAAAGGAGCGGGAACTCCTTTTACTATTCATCGTCTCCCCCAGTTTCACCCCCATGGTAAAACAAGGGGCAAATCAAAATTAGAGGGTGCGTTGGTCAATTCAAGGAAGCGCAAGCACAAATGAAGGGTCAAATTAGTCTAATCAAGGGGATACTTATCCTAGCCCAAGCTCAAAGGCCACGTAATCAATTAAAGAAGCACAAGTTTATGTGGGTTTTGTGCTAAATTCACTCACAAAACTAACACAAACGTCACATCAAGGGAATGACACGCTGGCAATCCTCAGGTGTCCACATCTTGATCAAACGGCCACAATTGATGATCAAATGATTGAAGAAATGAATGGCAGAGATTGAAAGATTGAAAAGCAGGGCTAGAGGTCCTAGAAGCTTCAGCTGGGCACTATAAAAAGACCTCACTTCTCACACACACATCATCTAGGTTTTAGTAGTCGATTTTAGTTTTTATATAATTTTTAGCTTAAACTCGTATTTTTACTTAAATGTTCTTGTAATTTCCTTTTCTAGTAATGTAATTCAGTTTTCAATTAATGAAATTCAGTTTTAATTTGTCATAAGCTCTTCTTATTTTCAACCTTTAGCACTCTTACGAAGCAAAATTGACTCAATAACTACTCATAAGCTCTTCAGTCTATAAGCTGAAATAGAGCTGTTTGAATTCAGTATTAACCTTATCTAAACCTTAAAATCAGTTAAATCTATTATGGATCTTATTGTATCAAGCTTTGGAAGGGGATCTTACCTTGGAAGAGATCCCAAGGACTTATACTCTAGCTTATTCATAAGCTAGAGAGCTTGTAGCAGCCTTTATTGGTTCCTCTTGTTTAGCTAGAGGAGTTTGTAAGTTTCTCTTTCATTTACCTTTAAATTCTAGTTTTAAATTTTGATATTATTGCTTGCTATGTTTAGATCTGTTTATTTGCTTATTCTCTTTGCTTGTTAGTGTTTAAATATCTCTTCTAGTGCTATTTAGTTATGTGTTTTCATCTGTTTTTGCTTAAGTAGTTATAGATCTTTAGTTATCAATTTCTGTCATAAAAACTCATAAAATCCAAAAACATTAGTTTAATTAGTTAAGATCTTAGAATTTTGCTTATTCAGTTGTTTAATCATGATTGTTAAGTTTGTTTGAAGCTAGTTTTTATCTGGTATTTAGTGCTTGTCCATTAGATTTCTCTTAAAAGCTTTTCTCAAATTCTGTCATGGTTTTTAAGGAGTGTTTGGTTTAGTGCACTCTTAATTTGCACTAGCAGTATTAACATAAGTTAATACTGCTGAGTTTTTACACTACCAGTACTAACTTCTAAGTTAGTACTGCTTTTACAAGTTAGTACTGTTAGCTTTAAATTCAGTAGGATTAAGTTTAGCTTTAGCTTATAAAGAATTTAGTTTTAGTTGTCATTTTCTAGCTTATTTCATTGCTTAATTTTGTTTTCAAAAGTCAAGTCACACTAGCAGCACTTTCTCTTGAAAGTACTGCTGAATATTTACACTACCAGTACTAACCTCAGTTAGTACTGCTGTGTTCTCAGCCTCATTTAGATAAGTAATTTTAGGATTTAGCTTATCAAATTCAGTAGAATTTAAGTTTTCATAGAGCTTAATACATTTTAAGTCTTTATTTGCAGTTTCTAGCTTATTTCCTTAGTTTAATTTAGCTGTCAAAAGTCATAAAAACCTGAAAATTCCAAAAACAGTAGGAACTTAAGTAGAGTCTAAATTTGTTAATTCAGCCTTTAAGTCTAGATTTTATAGCTTAATTAGATAGATTATAAGTAGTTTTATAAGTCCTTAAAGTTTTAGAGTCTAGTTTAGCCTTATAAACCTTTAAGCTCATTTGTAATTTGTGCTCTCTTGCTTATTTTCTGAGTTTGCTTACTTCATGATCAATTTCAGTAGCATAAAAGTAGTTTAAGCTTTAGTTTCTTTTCATTTATAAAATAAGCATATCATAAGCTCTTTAGAACTTCTTTCCTTTTTCATTTTGATCTAGTTTTGAGTTTTCTATAGCTTATTTTCTAAAACCAAGGGATAAGCCCTCCTTTCTGTAACAGCTTAAAGATAAGCTCTTTTAAGAGCATATTTTGTAGTTTCAGCCAAATAGCCTTTTAATCTTGTTTCCCCTGTCTTCCTTTACAACTTTGCTTTTTTGAGTTTTTCATTTTAAGCTCTTTAAAATTTCGGATGCTTATGGACTTAGTTTGTTTGTCGGGATAAGATTCTAAGGGTAGAAAGTGTAACTGTTCAAGATTTTTTTTTAGTTAGTCCCTCCGTTAGTTTCTTAGGTTTTTGCACCATTAGTCCTTAGTTAAGTTTTTAATTAAGTTTATTAGATTTAATTAGTAATTAGGTTTAATTTTTAATTAGTTTAATTAAACTTTTATAAAAAGAAAAAATTTTAGGGTTCTTATTTTTAATAATTTTCGGCAATTTTTCTTTATTTAGTGTAATTTTAGTTTGTCTACTTGCTTATTTGTCATTTATTTCTAATAGCTTATCCAAAATATCTTTGCTTTATTCAAATCAGGATCCGAACCTAAACGTGGTTTCAATTTCACTAGTCATTGGGGAAACGACCCGGGTGATCATACTTGCCCGGTTAAACATACGTATATTATATATTTTATTATATATATTTTTGAGAGTGAATTTTATCAAGGGTAACTTGGTAATTTTCTTAATTTCTCTTTTAAAGTATTATATTATATATATATTTAACGTGTGTAAAACTAGCAATCAGTTTTTGGCGCCGTTGCCGGGGACTAGTGTTTACGATTCCTACGTTTTTGTTTGTTGATTTGGTTTGAAGATCCTTTCGTCCTCGAAAGTTTCATTCTTGTTTTTTTTAAATAATTCAAAAATAAAAAAAATTCAAAAATATAAAAAGTAAAAAAAATATTTTCATTTTCTTTTTAGTATAAGTAAAAGATAAAAAAAAAAGAAAAATCAAAATCATAAAAAATTGTCCTTTTAAAAAAAAAAAAAATAAACAAAGTTGGTAATCGAACACCAACAAATAATATCTTCTATTGAGATATTATCATTTCAATTTCCGGTGAACTTGCAATTAGTACCTGAATGGTGGGGAGGTTGTACTTGCAATTGTCCCAAATCGTAATCAAAGATTTAACACTTACCGTTTGTGTCACTACCAATTACGGCTCACCTTGAATAGCAATTTTCAAAGACTACGTAAGATAGTTGATTATTTGGTTTTAAATCTCTTTAGTGTAATCCCCTTAAATTCATTAAAAAAAAAAATTTAGTGTAAAGTCTTGGCTTTTAATTGTTAGTTTTCTATTTTAATGCTCACATCGATCGCAATCTCGTAGACGATACGTCAACACACAAACTCTTCCGGTTGTTGAAATTTTGATTTAGAAAGATCCAACATGTTGAACAAAACGATGTTCCAATGGCCGACAATCGAACATGTGCACCAAATGTTAAAAGCACCATCGAGGTATATGAGATCTATAGTTGTCCCACCGATCAATGCTAATAATTTCGAGCTTAAACAACCATTAATCAATCTTGTGCAAAGCAATAAGTTTACGGGTAGACAAGACACAATCACCTTCGATTTTTTAACAAGGTCACTTCAACGTTTAGACATCCCGAAGTTCCGAACACTTCGATAAAGCTTTTGCTTTTTCCTTTTTCTCTAGACGGTGAAGCCCGAGATTGGTTAGACAAGGAACCTCCTAGATCAATTCTCACATGGGACGACCTTGTTTCAAAATTCATAAACCAATACTTCCCACCTTCAAAAACCACTTACTATCGGAATGAGATCATTACTTTTTATCAAAAACCAAACGAAGCCTTTAATGAAGCATGGGAACGTTTTAAAGGACTCCTTCGTCAATGTCCTCACCATGGCTTTTCGGAACTCCACCAACTCGATACTTTTTACAATTCTTTGAATTCAAACGATCAAGATGCCTTAGATTCTGCAGCAGGTGGCAATTTCTTAGACAAGATGCCTCAAGAAGGTTTAGCGATTATTGAAAGCAAGTCAAAAGTTCGTTATTCCAGAAGTCGTGCTAATGATTCAAGAGTGAGTACGGATGCTCCTCTTTCTAATTCTTCACCTTCTAATAATTCTTTCGATATGCAACAAATAGCCGCTTCTCTCGAGGATAAGATGACTATCAAGATGAACCAAATGATGAATCAAATGAAAGCTTTAGTTGTTACTACTCCTGCACCCGTCAAAGCAGTTGAGGAAGTATGTGTCACTTGTGGATCAAATCACCATTTTAACCTTTGTCCATTAACTCGAGGTGGAAACGATTTTCCCGTTTTTCATGACAACATCCAACAATTTCAACAAACCGCAGCTGTTGGCAATTTTCTCCAAAGAAACCAACCTTCCAATTTGGCAAGTCAAATGAAACCACCGGGTTTCAATCAACCAAATGTCCAAAACAACCAAAACCGTTATCAAGGAACCAATTCTAACTTCAACCAAAACCGTGGAGGAAACTTTAATCAAAACCGTCAAAATCAAGTTTATCAAGCTCCACCATACCAACCACCAATCAATCAAGTTTTACCTTACCAACCTCCAACAAATAGTGTTTTGAAAACGGATTTTGAAAGCTACGTTAAAGCAAACGATGCGATATTGAAGAATGTGCAAAATCAAAATCAAGGTTTGCAAAATCAAATGGCAAATGTTACAAGTTTGTTAACAAGCCTTTGCACCAAGTTTGATGATTTAGGCAATACAAACTAACCTTCAAGTTCAAGTTCTTTACCAAGCAATATGATCGATCTCAATATAGCATATATAAAATGCTAGGCAAATCCAAACTTTTCACCCTTGACCAAGGTAAAAAGTCAAGACCTACCTAAGAATAAAATATATAAGAGAATCAATGATAAAAAGATTCCGGAAGTATGATTCCCGGGTCGTATGTCCCAACGAGGCTG
>BQNB010023390.1:0-61878 GCA_026074375.1 Tanacetum coccineum
ATATTATTGAAAGGTTATGGAGTTTCTCTTGATGGACTTAAGTTCATTTCGTTGTTATATTTACTATTTATTATTATTATTGTAAGTTACATTAATAATTTTTTTTGAAAGGTAATATGTATAACTAAAAAAGCAAAAATACAAACTAAGGCATCCGCTATCACAACAAAATGATTAAAATAGTGGACCTTATAAACACATTACACAAAACTACAAAAACTACAACCAAACCAAAGCATAAAAAATATAAGACCACCATCTCAAAAAGCTAACTGCCACTAGGGGTGAGCATAAAAACCGAAATCATCGAAAACCAAAACCGAACCGAATCGAGAGCAACCGAACCGAACTAAGAATCGAACCGAACCGAACTACAAATTCTGTTTACGGGTTGGATATGAGTTTGACAATCGGAACCGAAAACCAAACCGAAAACAAAATTTATATAAATATATATTTTTTATATATTCATGTATAAAAAAATACTACTAAAATTCTATCATAATATAAAAAAACACATTTTATGCTTGAAATAATCTTTTTTTGCTAAATATCTATGTAATTATTTATTTTTTAATTTTGGTTTTCGGTTCGGTTCGATTTTCGGGTTGACCCCAAAAAGAATTTCAGTTTTCGGGTTGACCCAAAAAATAATTTCGGTTTTCGGTTCGGTTCAGTTTTCTGGTTGACCCAAATTTTTTTTAACCGAACTAACCGAACTGAATTAACCGAACCACCCGATAACCAAACCGATCAACACCCCTAACCGCCACATGAAAATCTTTAAACCTGACGTGGGCCAAAATGCAAAAAGCCCAAGTGCTTAGAACTAGCAAAGAAAACCAAAATCTTACTTGTGCAAACTTTCCCACTATGACACCAAATATCATAACAGAGACCCAAACACCAGCAAAACAGACTCACAAAACCAAACATGAGAAAACAGTCAGACTGCAAATAACAGTCTCAACACATCTTCTGTCCAGACGCCTTCAGCTTGACACCGAAAACATAATTCAACTTCAAACATGACATTTAACCAGATCAACAAGCCATTGTTGCCAATTTATTCCACTTTTATTTCCGGATCTTCTCGCAATCCACTCGTAACTTTTAATTTGAATATCTTGAACAATTTTGTTTAAACTTGAAGCTTTCCCTTTAAAAACACTTGCATTTCTTTCTTTCCAAATGAAGTACCCGGATGTCCAAATCACTGCTTGCCACATTTTGGATGAATGACTAGGGACGTTAGTGTTTCCATTAACCGAAAAGAATTCCTCAATGGAAAAGGCGTTAACATTCCCAATCTTCCACCAACTATAAATTTTTTTCCCACACGCTCATAGCAAAATTGCACATAACCAAAGAATGAGAACACAACCCCACCATGTCACCACAAGAAGGACATAATATGGTATCCAAATCAATGCCCCTTGTTAATAAAAATAATGTCTAAAAACGTTATTTATATTTTTCGACCTCTCAATGTTATGATAATAACAAAATGTAAAAACGTTTACAATAAAAATTAACGTTTACAAATTATTAATCGTAAAATTCCATTTCTAAGATTAGTAATCGCTTAAGGTATGAACAATGTTGGGAATTAAGAGCTTCTACAAGGTTATACTGCTGATGGACTTAGTACTGCTATTTGAAGATTTGTGCTGCTACTGAAGATTGAAGAATATAAACTAAGTCGTTAGTACTGCTAGTTATATTAGTTAGTACTGCCAGTATAGTTAGTACTGTTAGTTAATAGTTAGTGTTGTTAGTATTATATAGTTAGTACTGCTAAAGTGATATGCATGAGATATATTAGGAATAGATATGCATGATCACTTAACGCGGTTTGTAAGCCCATTAGGGTTTCCTTAGTGTATAAAAGGAACCCTACGGCATAGTTAGAGACATCAATTTTCACAGCAAACACATATCAATTTATAGTTAGTTGTTCTGTAACCTAGGCAAAATATTTGCAATCACATTCAAGTTTAGTATTCATTGTTCTTCTTAGTATTGCAAGTTAGATTTCGCATAACTTGTAGTATTCACAATCATAGTTTCTCATATAATTAGTTTGAATTTATCCAAGTTAACTAAACTTTAACAAGCTAAGAAGATCCGTTTCTTTGGGACTTCACAAGTGGTATCAGAGCCTGTGAATAAACTCTGAATAAGAAGAACTTTATCAGATCTAGATCTCTTCCTATAAAACACAATGTCTGATGAAGAACCTGCAACACAAATAGCACCAGTAGAATCTCCTCAAATGGTGTCTACTGTAAAACTTCCTATCCTCAAGAAGGGTGAATATACCCTTTGGAGCATGAGGATGGAGCAGTATCCCACTAACACAGATTATAGTTTGTGGCAAGTGATCTTGAATGGTGATGGTCCTATACAAGTAACAACTGATGAAAAAGGTGTTGAAACTGAAGTACCTCCAAAGACTTCTCAAGCACTATTACAAAGACAAAGAGAAAGAAAAGCTAAAAGCATTTTGCTCTTGGCTATTCCTGATGAGTATCAACTGAGGTTCCATGGAATAAAGGATGCAAAGTCTCTATGGGCTGCTATCAAGAGTAGATTTGGTGGCAATGTTGAATCTAAGGAAGATGCTGTAAAACTGTTTTGAGAACATTTTGGAAAACTTTTCTGTATCTGACACAGAAGGCTTAGATAAAGCATATGATAGGTTTCAAAAACTTATCAGCCTTCTAGAAGTTCATGGTGCAGCTGTTCCTAATGAAGATGCAAATCAGAAATTTTTAAGAGCTCTACTTTTCACGCGTACAATGTAGCAATTGATTATGAGGAACAAAGATGATTATAGATGATTTGGATATTTATGATCTATACAATAACCTAAAAGTGTTTGAAGCTGATATCAAAGGTTCCTCTGGATCATCTTCAAACTCTTAGAATGTGGTCTTTCTCTCTGCAGAAGACACTAACAGCAGTAATGAAGTTAATACTGCTAATGGTGTTTCTACTGCATCAGGCCATAATTCTCAGGGACAAGCCTCTTCATCATCATATACTGATGATCTAATGTTCTCATTCTTTGCTAATCAGTCAAATAGTCCAGAACTGAATGGATGAAGACTTGAGCAGATTGATCATGAATGTTTTGGAGAAAGGACCTTTAAATGGCAGGTGGCATGCTCCTATGAGGGGTTAAGCGATTTTATAAGAAGACTAGAAGAAAGTTAATCTTCAATGTCAAAGAACCTATAGGTTTTGATAAAACTAAAGTTGAATGCTTTAACTGTTATAGAAGGGGCCATTTTGCAAGGGAATGTAGAGCACCAAGAAATCAAGAGAACATGAATAGAGATGCAGGGTATAGGAGCAAAGACAACACCAGCAGGCTGTTGTTTTGTAGAGCAAGATGAACAACTGTGTTTGCTCTCATGACCTACACTTCAAATCCTAAGGGTCTGGACACAGAGGGGACATTTTGTTCTTAAACTATGTAAAAACCATATGTAAAACTTTAAATCAGTTTGTGGAATTAGCGAAAACTCTTCGTTAGCTAATCTAAGATATTATAGCTTATCAGTTAGGCTAGAATTCTGTAGAGGCACAGTTAGGTGTTCATCAGAAAAATAAAGCTGTTTTGACAGAAAAGATTGAATTCTTAGGATTTGAGTAAAAGTACAAAAGTAATGCTGTCACTGACTTAAAATAGTTAGATGAAAACCTTTAGAGAAAAAGATGTTTTAAAAGCTAAACTAGAACAGTTTGAACATCTTTTTAAAACTTCAAATAAACTGATTATAGTCATATTAAGTTCTTAAGATAAAACTGGTCTAGGATATGGAGATCAATTGAATGAAAAATGATTCAAGTAGTAGTGAATTGTTTAATAGTGTCTTTGATAGTCGTTCAAGTGATGGAGATAACAATCAAACAAATGATAGGTTCAAAAAGGATAATGGATATCATGCTGTTCCTCCTCCTTTAACTAGGAACTACATGCCTCCACTAGCTGACCTATCTTTTGCAGGATTAGATGATTCTGTTTATAGGCCTACAACAAATAAGATTAGTGCTAGTGTGTCTCAAGTTGAAAAAAGTACCTCTCAAACTAGCAATACTAGTGTAGAAATGCTAGAGTTGAACCTGTTAGGCCTAGTGGAGTTATCATTGAAGATTGGGTTAGTGATGATGATGAGGATATTTTTCAATCTAAAAATTTGCAAGCAATAGACAAACCTAGTTTTAAAAGGATTGAGTTTACTAATGCTAGGAATGAATCTGTTAAACCTAAACAAGCTGAAAAACCTAGCATAATCACTCAAAATCCTAAGGTAGATAGAAGAGACTGGAAAGGGAAAATGACTCAAAAACTAAGGTTAGGATCTAGGTTTACAAAGAAAGCCTTTTTTGTTTATGGCAGTTACAACCATTTAATAAAAGATTGTGATTTTCATGAAAATAGAATGGCTAAAAAGTCGGTTTTGAAAAATATGGGAAAGAATACTGTTCAAAGGGAAATTAAACCAGTTTGGAACAATGCTCAGAGAATAAATCATCAAAATAAATTTGTTCTGTCTGCAGTCTTGACAAGGTTTGGAAGAGTACCAGTTAGTGCTGCCAAGCAAAGCTCTTAAAGAGCAACAGCATCAACTAGTACATTTAGACCAGTTAATACTGCTACCTATACAAATTGAGTGAATATTTCAAAATTAAAAACAAATGCTTTCATAAGTCTCATTCACCTATTAGAAGGTCTTTTTATAAATCAACAACACCAAATACCAGGATTTCAAATGAAAAAGTTAATACTGTCAGAGTAAATGGTGTTAATACTGCTGGGCAAACAGCAGTTAGTGTTGTAAAGGAAATTGGGGCCACTGCTGTTAAGGCCTCAGCAGGTTATGTTTAGAGACCTAAAATGACTGATTTAAACAATGTCTCCAAAGACAATAGTGGATCATGGGTCTCAAAAAGAGTAAATTATATTGATCCACAAGGCAGACTCAAGTTAGTAGTCGCTTGGGTCCCCAAGAGACACTGACTGTAACACCCCCAAATAGGGTCGCAGCGGAATAATGAGTCTGGGAGCGTTACTTCATAGATCAATAGCACAAGATATGAGAACGACCTCTAAAAGAGTCGTTTAAAATACGATACATTAGATTTATTGAAATTGTTTAATACAAAGCGCAACGGCTTAAATTGTTCAACATTTGATAACAAAGATTTTAGATCATAACAAAAATCCCAAGATGTAATGACTCTAAATCTTTTATGCATGACTCCCCAAAAGAGTATCCCCAATGTATCCTTAGCACCTCGTGCCTCATTGACCTGAGAAAACATGCTTTAAAACGTCAACATAAAGTTGGTGAATTCATAGGTTTATGTAAATATAATGTAGGACCACAAGATTTCCAAGTGTAACATCACAAAGTGTAATTACGTTTCCCTAAGCTCATGACACTGAAGCTCGACATGTATGAATTGCAATATAAATTGCCAACATTGCCCTTGATGATGTTCTAACCCGCAACATCCCAAATCCGACATGGTATACATCCGTTGGTTCACTCCGTGACACCAGTGAGAGCTACTCACCCGGATGGGGATGTCAATCCCAAATAGATCTATTTATAACATTCGCGCTCACACAAAGTAATTGACAGTTCATGATAATGGGCACAGTGGGTTATCGCTACTTAGGCAAACACGTAATCATGATAAAATGTACACTTGCGTCCTATTTGTAAAACAATGCATGTTTCTCACCCCAAAAGTTGTAAATCATTGATATAGTAAAACATGGGGCTATGAACTCACCTTAGTGAATAAACTGATGTATATGAATCAAGTGAATGGAAACGTCACGGATAAGACCGAATGCAACCTAATTAAATATAGGTCGTATGAGTACAATGTACTTAATAATACTACATCACAAGTTATATAGTTACACCACCACCTAATAGTGTTTGTTCAGTTTAAAATGTCACAACAATGTTTAAACCGTACTTTATTGAATAAAGGTGTTTGTATTTGTATCCGTAAAATAAAGTGTGGTTTTCGTCTCACAATTGATTGCTTGTTAGTAATTCATGTTTTAATATTATTATTGATTATATAATGATATTATATAATTGGTTTAATTGTTTTTATGAAATAGTGCACAAAAGTAAAAATAGTGCATACGGTTTTATAAACCTTATATCTTTATCGTTTAAACTCCGTTTTTCACGTTATTTATATCCATGGCTCCGTATTAAGAAAATATATCAAAATATTATATTTATAATATTTATGCCCCTGATGAACAGTAGTTTTAATTGTTTTTATAAAATTATATAAAACTACTTTTATATAATTAATTGTCGTAACCTTCCGAAAGTCATAACTTACTTATATTTAATCCGTTTCGCTTGTTCTTTACATGTATGGATTCGTATTTGAAAAGTCTAATCAAATTTTATATTTATAATATTGTTTGGTACTGTTATGAATAGTAACAGTAAGTGAAAGTTTATAAAAATACTTTTTATAACTTTAATTATTGAAATCGTATTTTAATTGTATCTCGTTCGTTTTAATTCGGTTTTTAGTGATTCCTATGTCCACGTCTTCGTAATTAAAAGCTCTATTTATGAAAATTATTTCCCAACAGTATACTGTCGTGAACAGTAACCTATTTTTATAAATTTACTTTTATAAAAATACTTTTTAACTTAAACTTGTAAATAACGTATCATCTTCATTTTAAATCCGTTTTTCGAGTTTCTTACGTCCTTGGATTCCTTATGAAAAGATGCCTAAATTTCATAAAATAATATAATTTATATATCAGATCTGTAACAATAGGCATTTGTATAAAATAACTTTTATAAAATCACTTTTATACGTTTAATTAACGTAAACTTGCAAATGTTATATCTTCTTCGTTATGAATCCGTTTTTCAAGTTCTTTACATGCCTACGATCCTTGTAACATGTACTATTTTAGTAAAATATAAAATGTATAAGTTAAGAGTCGAATTCAAACAGTAGGTTATAAATTTAATTAGGGTTTTGTGATTAATAAAACAAGTTTTATAATTCCTTTTATTTAGAAACTTTGCACCATTCTTTCACCAAGTGTTATACCATATTTCTCACATATATTGAGTCTTATAAATGTCCATAATACTTGTCCAAATGAAATCCATGTCCTCATGATATTTTTATACATAAACTTGTAAATAAACCTTCAACACATTTTAATTTGTAAACTATCTATATAATTTATTTAACACTTATACCAAGCATGTACTTTTATTTCAAGTATTACTTCACCTTGTACATAAGTGAATTCGAATTATATAAGCCTCAAAATACTTCATATATCACAAAAATGAATCTAGGTGGTGTTTAACATATATAACAAGTATGTACACATAAGATAATGAATGAATGGAAATGAAATACTTAAATTAGACCTTATAGAAGAGATGTGGAATGATGAACACAAGATAAAAACCCTAGCCAAGCTTCTAAATCCAAAACCCTAATCAAGAAAACCCTAAATATGTTTTCTTGATTAATCCTTGTTAAACCTAAATCCAAGCTTGCAATACCCTTGGGTACCTTAGATATACTTAGAATGAATGCTTGTATGCTTGGAATACATTGGAATAAAAAATAAAATGAAACCCTAGCCTATAATTTTGAGCTGTGGGTTTCAAGGGTTTTGAGAGAGTTTGCTTGTAAATTTTCTAGTGAATGAGAGAGTGTAGGAGTTTATGAACCTAGGACTTGCTTCTTATAGCAAGTGGTTATGTAGAAACAACCTAAGATTAAACCATGGGACGTGTAGTGGTTTAGGGTACAAGATCTAAGAGCTCTCCTCTTCCTTATGCCCATACACGACTGAAATGGTGGGGAGGGTACACTTTGAAAAGCCAATTTCTAGTAACATGTGTTTAGGGTACACTTGTGTAAGACTGATATGTGAGAAATCACATATCCATTTTATACTAAAAATGACCATAAAATGATCAAATTGTGCAAATTATACTTGTATATTGCTTGTTTTGTCATTTGTGATGTGTAGGGACGGATATTGCAAATATCACAAGAAAAGAGCCAAAACAGGGCAAAAACGAACACGAGAACGGATAAAGTACACAAGAGTCGGGAATTATCAAGCTTTGGTCAACAAAAGTCAAATGGTCAACCTTGGTCAACCCACAAAAAGACAAAACCCTCAAAATCCCAAATGAGCCCTTAATGTTAAAACATTTGCACCATAAATCCTTAAATACATAACACCGTTAGTTCTATTATTATAAAAGACTAACGGTCGTTATCTCCTAAAATCATATAACCTTTTAACCTTAACCGAGCCCAAAACAATATACCATGGCCCAAATCTAAAAGCCCAATTCAACCCCCCTTAACCCTCAGTCAAATAAATCGTATAAAGAAAAAGGGCGCGGGAATTAAATTTACTGTTCATCATCGTGCCCAACTTTACCTCGTAGCAAAATCAAAGGGTAAAAACCAAATTCCTTTTCAATTGACATGGCCAGAGGATACCAAGTACCAAGCAATGACTTAGCAAAAAGAAACATCATCAAAGCGTTTGATTTGTCAATACAACTCATAGGAATGACACGCGGGCTACAAACTAACACACTTCTTGATGGAATTTTACACTAAAACATAGCCAAAAGAAACACAAAGCTCTCTGACACAAGGATTGCCATCTTGGCAATCTGTGTGCTCACATTCTAATCTAACGGTCACAATTGAGCATCCAATGATTAGAAGATTTGAAGGGACAAGATCAAAAGCCAAGGGAGTGTGTGAACAGACCTAGAACTTTCTCTAATTAGTTTAATATATTTGTGATACCTTATTACTATTTCAATTAGCTTATCTCTGCTTTTATTTGTTGTTTAAATGCTTAATATGTTCATTAGTTAACTTAGATCTTAGTTTGCTAGTTTTGTAGCTTTCAAGATTTGTTTGGGAAGGTCCAAACCAATAGTCATCACCAAGGCTCGAACTCTTAATGGTTTAATTCGCTCTTTCCTGCTCAAAGCATCAGCAACAACATTTGCTTTTCCCGGGTGATAACAAATCTCACAATCATAATTGCTGAGCAACTCTAACCAACGACGTTGCTTATATTCAACTCCTTTTGTCAAGTATGTGTTGTAGGACTCTTATGATCTGTGAACATCGTACACTTGGTCCCATACAATAGTGGCTCTATCTTTAGACGCGGAAAACCACGGCACCAATTCTAAATCATGAGTGTAAAAATCTCTCTCATGAATCTTCAATGTCTGGTGCGTAGCTATCCACCTTTCATTTTTGCATCAATACGCACCCCAATCCTTTATGCAATGCATCGCAATAAACAATGAAGTTCTCAGCTCCTTGAGGGAGAGCTAAGATAGGTGCGCTACACAACTTATTTTTCAATGTCTTGGAAAGCTGCTTCTTGCTTGTCACCCCATTCAAGGCGGGGGGATGGGAGACTTTCTTCTGAGTGAGTTTGGTCATTGGCTTAGCGATTTTTGAAAATCTTTCAATGAATCTTCGGTAGTATCCAGCAAGACCTAAAGATTGACGTATCTTTGTTGGAGTCTTAGAAGATGCCCAATCTTTTATGGATTTGATCTTGGCGGGATCCACGTGAATGCCTTGACTATCAATCACGTGGCCGAGAAATTATACTTTCGGAATCCAAAATTTACATTTAGAGAATTTAGCATACGATTCTTCTTTCTTAAGTAATTCCAGAATGGATTTTGTCAATATAGACAATCACAAACTTATCTAAATATGGTTTCCACACCTGATTCATGAGATCCATAAATACCGCTGGTGCGTTCGTCAAAGTAAATGGCGTAACTTGGAACTCGTAATGACCATACCGAGTTATGAATGCCGTCTTTGGAATATCCTCTTTATGTACTCGAAGTTGATGATAACCTGATCGCAAGTCTAACTTAGAATAAACACTAGATCCTTGTAGTTGATCAAATTAATCGTCGATCCTTGGGAGTGGATAACGATTCTTTACCGTCGGCTTGTTTAATTCTCAATAGTCGATGCACATTTGAAATGATCCGTCCTTATTTTCGATAACAAGACCGGGATCCTCAGGTGAGGAAAATTGAGGTCTTATGAAGCCCTTGTTCAAAATTTCCTTCAGTTGATCTGATAATTTTTCATCTCGGATTGGTGCAAATTGATAAAGGAGCGCATGTTTAGGTGCCAACACTAGGTATCAAATCGATTCGAATTTTCCATTGTCGGGCTGTGGGAATAACTGGCAGTCTCAGGAAATACTTTGAGAAAATCTCGAATGATTGGTACGTCTTCAAGTCGCTTCTCCTTCGAATTGTCTTAGGCCTCCTTTATGGTAATATGTTCAAAAAGACATGGTATCCTTTTAGCAAGTACCTTTGGGTTTTGGTACACGTGCTGAGTTTAGTTCTGGACCGTGTCCAGTTTGTTGCTTCTGTCACACAACAATTTAATGTTTCATTTACAGGGATACGAACGTCTTCTTGGCATAACTATCACGGCATGATTACTTCGACACCAATCCATCCAATTATGACGTCAAAAACGACCAGTTCTACGGGCATAGTTCGATGTTGAATGGTATGATGTAGTGGAATTTTATAAGTGGCGAGAATTTGATAGTGATTTGTTCTTACGGGACCTAGTGATGTGTCTGGGCTTTTGGCTTAGGAATTTGCTATAAGATGTGTTACTTTGGAGTAAAGGTTGCTCAAGTGGTATAGTTACTATTTCGATTTCTGAAGTTAAACGCGTTTTTCGAATACACACAAATACTTTATTTTTCAAGGATGTAGTAAATTGATTTATTGACAAATGTTACATGGCTGACTACTCTCGTATGGCATAGTCCTCCCTGAATTCTTAATTGGTGAAAGGCTATGTTTATTTGATGGGCTAACGATGGATGATTATTTTCGATAAAATTGTGTTTTGTATAAGAAGTATCAATGAGTTTATAAAGATGAACAAAATGTTTCACAAGGTGGATGCAAGGTTGTTGATTAGGATGACATTAAACATGGTTTGCGAGAAATCGTATGATGGTTTTAAAGACGATAGCTTAATGAAATATGAGTTGATAATTAAAAATATTTTATGTGATGGGGAAATTAGTTTTCATAGGTAAGAACAAGATTCTTCATAAAGTGTTGTAACGTAGTTTTTTAAGATGATTGCAAAATAGTATATAAGATGTCAAGAAGGTAATTTATAAGGTATTTGTGAAATAATTGAGAATAGTTTATAATATGTTAGTTTATTGAACGATTGGTAAGATAATTTGTCAATGATAGTAAGATGGTTTATAAAATGATAGTTTTATCAATCGTTAGTAGGTAGTTTTTGTTAATGACATCGACTTTGTTTTATGAGAAACTACTAATATTCTTCTAGTGGTGGGTATCAAAATAAACTTGAAGAATTCACATGTCTGTTCTTAATGTATTAGTAAGGAGTATTTTGTTGTGATAACAAATTATTTACAGAATCTTTACAAATAGTTTTTTAATTTTACCATGATCAGTTTATGTGTGGAAACGAAATAGTTTATTGATGTGACAGTGATATCGTTTCATAAAATTCATAATGTTTTTAGTACAGCGGTTTGCATGGATAATAGAGGGTGAAATAAAATTGACGAAGTTTTCATAAACCATAAATTTGATTGATAATTGGGTTCATTGGTCTTCTTCCCACCAAAACACTACATGTTTTCTTAATACTAAAAATCTCCAATACAAGCTAGTACATAAATCATGAAGCAAGATATATATGAGTGCCGTTCGAACTGACTGGTCGCGAGCTCCTTGAGTTTCCTAAAGTCCTCTCGGTCCTGACGCTGGGACTCTTGAACCACAGCCAACTGCTACTCAATCTTAACACGAGCCTGTCTCTCACGGTTACGAATAATCAATCTTCTCGATTGCCTCTGTAGTATTAATTCCTAGCACGCATGAAGCATTTTCTGCCTCAGCAATGTCTTGCCCTATATCTCAGAGCCGTCAGCTACTCTCCTGAATAGGTACTCCTATATAATGTTGTATGCATCGTATTAGCCTCCCGTCGTTGGCTTGTGTCCTTATAATGGCCTCTACAGGAAACGCAACTGCAGCGACAAGCTCTGGGTGAATGACATCTACCCAGATATCGATCGGGTCCCCAAGATTCTCCTCAGTAGAGACAGGAATAGTAGGAGGCAGGTTCATTAACCTACCAAGCAAAAGTTTTATATAAATCGTTTTAATATGAAACCATGCAAGATGCGTGCTCTATGAAAGGTAACACACGATGTCCGATGATGCATGGTGGTTGAATATGCAACATGGCGTGATGAGAATGCGGAATGCGCGAAATGGATGCATCTTGTAATGAATGGACGATGTATGAATGATTTGTGGTTACATGATTGATGGTTGAATGAATGTTGTTATATTCATTAGATAGATTTAATTGTTTAGGACATACGAGTTTATTGTATTACTTTATCTTTAAGATGTTCTAGAATTTATTATAATAATCTTCTTATATAAATATGTTGTATAATTAACGTCAAGGTAGTGTAACTACTAATATAATATATATATATATATATTTATATATATTATTTATTTATAAATTTTATATATGTATTATATATATATTTATATATATATAATAAGAACAATTATATAATATTTTATATAACGTATGTGAACCATGCAGCATCTAGTATACCTAACTAATGCAACAAGTAATGTATGAATGAATGACCCATGAAAATCCCTTTGTATGATGCAATGTTTGAAAACGGTTATAGTCCAAGTAAAAATATTTGACCTGGTTCTCTATAACCTTGGCTCTAGTACCAATCTGTAACACCCCTAAAACTGTGTCGCAGCAGAAATATGTTCGGGGCGTTACTTCATAATACAATAGCACAAGATACAAGAGAATGACCTCTAAATGTGTCGTTTGAAAGTTAATCTCGTTGATTTTTCCTTTGAAAATTGATATATCATTTCTCCCATAATTGCATCATAATGAAAAAAGCTTTATAATAACCGAGATTTGATCTATAATGTAAGTATAAATCCATAAATGAAATCTTGTCAATTTTTGACTCCATTGCACATCAAGTAAGCCAAGCATCTAATTCACCTGAGAAAAACATGCTTAAAAGTGTCAACATTAAAGTTGGTGAATTCATAAAGTTTTGTAAGTATAAATGTAAATGTTAGAATCCACAGATTTATAAAGTATGTTATGACCATTTCAATCTTTTATTATTCGCCAAAAATGTAAGAGTAAATGTAGAATCGAAGAGTTTAGTGTTTATTGCTTCGCGCAATATATGAAAAGTGTTCATGAAATTAGTAATGTTCAAGATAGTGTATGGACAGTGATAGAGTTGATTTTCCAAAATGTACAGGGTCTACTATATACAGATACAAGTACACATAATAATTTCTACTGCTTGCGCTATGTCAATGATACACTGAAGCTCGCATCTATGTATGCAATTTATTGCAAATAAAGGCCGTGTAGATGTTCAAACCCGTAACATCCAAGTTGTTCGAATGTATGCATTCGTGTTCGTACTGTCGAATAACTAGTGAGAGCTACTCACCCGAACAGGATGTCACAACCCAAATTGATCTTAATAGTTATACACTCGCGCGCCCTCAACCGTCTCGGTAAGAATTTAACAGTTCATGATAATGGGCAATAGTGGGTTTATCTACTTAGGCAAACACGTAAACAGGAAATGATAACTGAAAACACTTGTGTCCAAAAATAAAGTAACCATCATATTCGTAGGAGCTTTGAGTACTTAAATCCATAAGTAGAAAAGAGTGTGATATAAATCAAGTAATTAAGTTTGTAATGAGTATGTAAGCAATTTCGTAAACGTGTACGCAAATGAGTATGTAACGAAATATGAAACCAAGTTTGTAATCAACCATGTAATGGTGTTTGTAATGAGTTACAAAATCAAGTATGTAAACCAAGTGTATAGATAGTATGTAAAAGATATTGTAAATGAATATGTAAACAAGTTGTATTGAGCATGTACTCTCCCCCGAGATTTGTAAAGTAAATGTACAACAAGTGAAATAGGGGCTATAAACTCACAGTAAGTGAATGATTGATTATCTAAATCAGATAAGTGAATGTTTCGGCAATCCGAATGCAAGCTAATTATTTATAGGTCGTATGAGTATAATGTACTTTATATGAATAAAATATCACATGTTATATAGTTACACCACCACCTACTAGTTTTTATTAGATCTTTAACGGTTGAAATAATAATTAAACCGTACTTTGTTAAATAAATGCATATGTACTTGTACCCGTAAAGAAAGTATTATTTTTCATTTACTAATGTATCATTTGTAAAAACATATGATTTAATGTTTTTATTAATTTCATAATGATATTTCATTATAAATAAGAGTTTTATAAAATAATTATAAAAGTAAAAATAGTGCGCGATTTTAAAAACTCTCATATATTATTGTTTTGACTCCATTTTTATACTTTTTATTTTATGTTCCAACGTCCCATTTTTTTTTTTTTTTCGTATTGAGGAAAAATCATATCAAAATTTCTTATTTATAAAAAATTAAAATCTATGATGAACAGTAACATTTATGTTCTTAAAAGATCATAAAAACTGTTTTTAATAATAATTTATATATTACTTATAAAATACATAACTAGTTCATTTTAATTCCAATTTTCTTCGAGTTTATTATGTCTTGGATTCTCTGAAGAGTTCTTGTTATTAAAATATTTTTTTTATAGATCAGTATCTGAGACAGAAAGTATTTTTATATAAAATAACTTTTTAAAATTACTTTTATACGATTAATTAACGGTAAACTAGTTAATGTCATATCTCTTCGTTATAAATCCGTTTTCGTGTTATTTACTTGCTTACGATCCTTGTGAGAGTACTATATTTAATATAATATAAAATGTATGGGTTTTATGTCGAATTAAAACATTAGGTATTAAAATTTAATTAGGGTTTTATGATTAATTAAACAAGTTTTATAATCACTTTTATTTAGAAACTTTGCACCATTCTTTTACCAGTATTATACCAATATCATACATTATGAAGGTCCTCTAAAATTAATAACACGTTTCCAAATGAAATCCATGTCTTGTGAATATTTCACACATCAACTTGTGTAATTAAAACCTTCAACGCCATTAAAATTTGTTTTTCATTCATATAATTTTTTATCATTATATCAAGCATGTACATTTATTTCAAGTATTATTTTTCAATACAATTTGAGTTCGATAATTTAATAATTCATCTAAATACCTCATATATAAACATAAATATATCTAGTGGTGTTTAACATATATAACAAGTAATGTATACTTAAGATAATATATGAATGGAAATGAATACTTTTAGTTAGACCTTAATAGAAATGAGTAGAAATGACGAACACAAGATAGAAACCCAACCAAGTTCCAAATCAAAACCTAATCAAGAAAACCCTAATATATTTTCTTGATTATCCTTGTTAAACCCATATCCAAGTTGTAAATAACCTTGAGTACCTTTGATATACCTAGAATGAACTTGTATGCTTGGAATACTTGATAAAAATTATATGATAAATATGGAAACCCTAATAAAAATCTTTGGGCGTGGCCTTCAATGGGAGGAAAGAGAGGATTTGTGTTTGATTATATGTAAAAATGATAAGTGTATGTGATATTTACTTTATGCTCTCTATTATAATGCATGTATTCATGAAATACCATCTTGCAATACATGTGTTTAGAGTTTGTTTAGGGTACAAGCTTGTAAGGTTGATGTGCCAATTTCTAGGAATGTGTGATTAAGGTACTAGTGTGTAAGGTTTATCACATGCAAAGATAAGAGTTAGTGGGTAGTTTGTGTTTATTTCTTGTATAATCATACTAGGTCCGGCCATATGTAGATCATAAGTGTAAAAATGATTAAATTTTGTGTATTGGGTATAAATGTGGGTATTTGTTTGAGTATAGATAGGTATAGGTGCTTCCGGGTATGTCCGAATGTAATTTATTACGAAACGTACGCGTTTTACGTGACCAACAAAAATAAATTACAAAAAGTTATAAATTATACTCCTAATATTCATATAACACTTACTTGATGTAAACTTTAATTTGTTTGGTATCCGTTTACGTTAACGTTGATTTTTAGTTTACGCGATTTAACTATACGATGATAATTAAAAGCAAACGCGCAAAACTTCTAAAAATAAATAATGGAATAATTAATGTCATAAATAACCTGAAAATGAGAAATGTTACACATAGGACTGAATCGCTCTGATTGTGGAGGAGGATCTGTATATGTGACCTTTTTAATCGATAATAGTGGAATAGATTGCTTGTGCAATTATTATTGTTTTTGAATTGGAAGAGTATGAAAAAAGTTTTGATTTTGAAACGGTGAAGAAAAGGTGAATTCATAAGAGCGTAAAGATGATTTCTAATTATTTATGGAATGGACACATTAAAAAAAGTTTGAAACTCCCCCCCCCACCACCTTTTTTGTAGAATTAATGGGTTAACAAAGATAGGAAGAATTAAGTCGTGTAGAGGAAGAATGCCCAGAAGGAGGTAGAGAAGAAACATGTGCATTGGATTATTGTACATAAGTCGTTAATTATGGTAATCCACATCATTACACTAATTGAATTTTTAATGTTTATGCTTTAAAGGGTTGTAAAAAACCTTATTTTATTATAAAGTATAGATAGATAATTTGTTCTGATTGAATTTGACCTGCATAATCAATAAAGAAAAATATCATTTTTTTGAATTGATGCGATACTTACCTATTTTAGGGTGCAGATAGCATAGAACTTACCGAAGAATCATGAAAATTTGTATGATTGAATATGTGTTAGTCATAGGACTGAATCGGTTTGATTGTAGAGGAGGATATGTGTATGTGACTTTTTTAATCGGTAACAGTTAGAGGAATAGATTGCTTGTGCTATTATTATTGTTTTTGAATTGGAAGAGTATGAAAGAAGTTTTGGTTTTGAAATGGTAAAAAAGAGGTGAATGCATTGGAGCGTAAAGATGATTTCTAATTATTTATGGAATGAACATTGAAAAAAAGTTGTAACATTTTTGTGCAATTAATGGTTACGAAATAGATGTATTGTGTAGTGTAGAGGAAGAATGCCTAGAAGGAGGTAGCGAAGAAACGAGTGCATTGGATTATTGTACATAAGTCATTAATTAAGATAGTCCACATCATTACATTAATTGGATTTTTAATGTTCATGCTTAAAAGGTTATAAAAAACCTTATTTTATTATAGGGTATAGATAAATAATTGTATTAAGATAAAAAAAAATGATAGCATTTTCGTTACGACCCAATCAATTTACTACCAAATCTTTTACTACCTAGACCTTTGGCTCATATCAATGTTGCAACTATTTTCTTCTCACAAAACCTCCACGCCTTACCTCAACTAAACCTAACCGTACCCATCTTCGAACTTGCAATCCACCATCATTGCAGACCCATCAAATTGTAACCATCGTCTATAAACACCGTCACCCATCTAGCTTTGAACACTAACCACCAATGTACTCCGGAACCTACCAATTGAATTTTTTTCATTTTTATATTGTTTTTAATATGGAATATTTAGTGTTTATATATATAATTTTTAGTTGTTTAGCTTTAGAATATTTAAAAGTATGATATTTCTATACAAATTATTAGATTGAGGATTAGATATGTACCATGAGTAGATGGAGGTTGAAACTGTTTGCTTGATTACATCAAGCTTTACAAATATACTTATTATGTTTTAGGTTTGTTGATATATGTTGGGGGATCAAATCTACCCGTTCAAAGTATTTTGTGTTTTATATGACCATTAGTTTATCATATACAGACTATGGAAACAACTCGTAATATAGTCAATTGAAATGAATTGCATTTGTATCTAAATTGTGTGTTTGTGTTATGATTTATTAGATTCTTGTTTGAACTACATATATATTAGTTCTTGTTATTGTGAGTCTTGAATTTACGTCTGTTTTGAACAATTAAGTATAAGATAGTTATGTAAATGCAAACATAAGTAATTCATTTTCAAACGTATAAATATTTATTGAAATGAATTAAAGAATTAAAAAGTGTTATACATTATTAACTTTTTAAATAACAATAAAAGATACTTTATGACCACGCAAACTTAAACAGAGTAAAGTTTGTGGGTGAACTTATGAGGTATCTCGGATGAAATCAGAACCTATCATAAGTTCAAAAGAGTAAATGCACTACAATAAATGAATAATTAATAAGGTAATTAAATGAAAATATATCATACTTGTCACTTTTTGTTATTGTGTGTACTGAACTTTTTTTCTTCTTATTGTGTGTACTGAACATTCAAATTTCGATCCTTGTGTGTATTTTGTGAGCATTTTACCCTTATTTTTTCAAAATTTAAAGGGTAAGATGGTCATTTAACATGGCAAAATATTTACAAAATACACATAATGATCAAAATTTGAATGTTCAGTACACACAATAAGAAGAAAATAAGTTTAGTACACACTTTAACAAAAGTGGCAAGTATGATCATTTTCAAGCAATTAACCCTAATTATTTCATTGTGAGTTGCTTTTACCTCATCGTACAACATTCTCGTGTATAGTGAGTACATTGTTGTTCCTTAGTGTGGGTAGTTGAGGGTAGTGTTCATGCATCCAGTAGAAAAAAACATCTTTTATTAAATGCTCTCATTCTTGGAAACCCACAAAATGTGCTTTAGTGAACAATTCTGCCAATTGTTTATGTACTTTTCACCAAAGTAATACGATCAATAAGTAACTTAAATGTAACTTTAAAGATAAATATTTGTAAAAAAAATCAAATATTAAATTTCACAAACCAACTCGATTTTGATTAACACTTTGTCAATGACGTGTATGGTTAATCAATCTTATCTCGTTTACTTAAACTAGCTCGCTTAGGTTTTTAAAGTGAATTCGCTAATTGCCAAATCAGATCCTAATCCATACAATATATAAAGTTCCACCCATATACTATCAACATTGATGTTAGACAAAATTGACATGTAATTTTATAACCAATTCCTTTAAATTTTTTTTGGCCATATGAATTGTTTTAAACCACTAACTCCTCTAATATATTACTATATAATCCAACATTCATATCATTAACAAACGGAACTTTATTATTCTTATCACTTTCTTACTTTAGAATTCTTTTTTTAAATACTTCTTTCATGTAAATCAAGAGCAAATATTTTTTATGGATACCCTCTTTAAGACATATGTACTACGAAATAAAAGAACCTATGGGTTGGGCTTCGGCTAAGATTATGTTTCTTGTTTTTGTTACTTTCAGTTAAAGGTCCTATGAGTTCTCGGTTAAATGAAATGGGTTAAAGGACCATGAACTTAGGTAGGTGTTAAAGGGAATGAGGGTTGGTTAAGAGGCAGTAAGAGAATATATCCCCAAGTTATTGATAAGTAAGATGTACCCCGCCTCTGACTTACAAAACAACAACCTATCGTCTGGCCGGGTCAGATGTCAGATGTGGTCCATATGTTTTTGGCAAATACAGTAGATTAATCTTTACAAGAAAGTGCGCTTAGCACACGACTTATGAGACTTATTGATAAAGTTGGTTAAAAAGCAATTTGACAAGGTTTGTACCAAGTTTAAAAAAGAATAGCTAGTATAAATAATTGGTGAAACATCAAAAAACTCGATGGAAATACTGTACAAAAGCATTGAGGTTCAAAACAAGTTGGGTTCAAGCAACTTGGTCCTAGTGTTAAAACAAGATTCCATGAAGTACATGTTCAAAGTGTTTGGTTTGAGGTGGAACCGCAGGCAACTCAAGGGAATCGTGAAGCTAAGGTTTTGTAGGTTAGTAACGATGATGTTGTAGTGGCTTAAAGACGGTTAGTGGACAAACAACTTGAAGTAAAGTAAAAAAAAAGGTTCTGTTTGGTAAAAGGAGAAGGGAAGGATACCCTTGGTATAAAGGTGGGGGCATACATTATGATAACCAGAGTGCGTGGTCAAGAGGGTGCATAGGGTAATGCTGGTGAAAGGAAGAAAGTGAAGGAGGTCTAAGGAAAGCTAACTTGGATATTTACTGAGGTATAATGCCTCGTTAACAAGGTGGTCCCTGGTTCGAGGTTCCAACATTAGATGATGATGTTGAGTATCAGAATAGAACAATAATCACTACTAAAGGGGAAATTGTTGTTGGATTATGGGGGTCGGTAGTTAGATAGTATATACAACTAAAATGGGTGAGCCTATTGGGGAGCAAACGTTAAACACATAGAACACATTTATTTCACGAAATAACTTTAAGTTATTATCTTTGATGTAATAAGCTTAAATATACATAGAACCTAAAGGACTAAAGTGACACAAACTTAAGCATATGGGGACCAAAGGTCAGCCGACCCATATGTGTTCCTGAGGATAAGTTTGAGTCGGTTTTGGAGTGAAGAGATAAGGAGGAATGAGTTGGAGATATGGTTTTGAGAGGATGCATGATAAGGATGAAAGTGTGGCATTCTTATCCTTTTACAACTAGGGTAAGGTAACTATAAATTTACCATACCCTTAGGTCATTGAGAGTAGTGATATACCTCTAAAACCCTCTAAAAAAACCGTGCCTTCCTCTCCAAAAATTTCCACCGAATTCAGTTAATTAAAGGTTTTTGTTTTTCTTTCTATTTGAATTTCTGTAATCCCATAAAGGATTCAAGGTGTGATTGTTGTCCCACTTTGTAAGGATCGAATATAAGTCATAGGAAGGGTGGTTTAATGATCTAAGGTTGAATCACGTTACAACTAAGTTAGGTTCGTTTGTTTGGATTTGGGATGCAATGAATTTGGGTCGTGGGTTTTTACTGAATTCGGTATTATTGTTTTACTAGGTTTTATTCAGTTTGGTGCAAGTAATCAAAGAGACACTTGGGTTTGGGATTCGTGAAATCAAGACTAGCATTTGGTGTGTTTGATTGCGTGTTTGTGGGAGCACTCATAGAGTGGAAACTTATCACTAGTTTCGGAAGCAATTTCCAGATCTCCGTTTTATTCACTTTGCTATTGACTTCAAGGGTTAGTTTCCTATGTTTCCTTTTGTTTATTTAGTGTGTGGTTAATCATATACACCTTACTTGATCCATATCGCTGGTATCGTTTAGTGTTAATGGTTAAAAGTTTTATTAAATCCCATACTGGGTATTAGAGCTAACTCGTTTGGTGTTTTTATGGGTACACCACTTTCTAAACTAAGTTTGGGAGCATGAAAATCTTGATTTATTATTGTTTTATTGGAATAATATGCAATTAATGCATTCCTTTCCATAAATAATGGATTAAACACCTAGATTCAATACTCTATATGTAACATTGATAAAAAGTGATATAGATTAAATTAAAATGTTTATTAAGATGCCTGTTTTCTATTCTTGATTTTTACTTGGCATGTAAGACTAAGCAATCATGTTTTATTGATGTATGTGGACGATTTGGCACTTTAGCAGAAAACCTAGTGAGATGTCTTATAGGTTCTCCAATTGGAGTAAGATTTCTTTTGAAACTCGAGGCCTTTTATGATTAGATGCTTTTCTAGATAGAGTTTGTCTTCAATTTTACTCCAATTTATTATTTGTTTTAATTGCTTTTATGTGATATGCCTTATGTTGCTTAATTTTTCAAATTGACTTTATGAAACCTCTAAATAAAACCAGACTTATAATTATAGAGAAATTTGGATTAAACATGTCTAGTATTACACACGTAAGCATACTCCTTGTGACCAGTTATGTGTTATTTGTGAAATCGGGGTTTTTGACAAATTAATACGGACATTAAACTATGAATTTTGATTTCTTGTGATCTTTTAGTTTTTATTATGCGCACTATGGGTTGATGATTCTTTAATCTTCTCCCGCCCCACTACATGCTTCGGCATATGAGGGAATTATTAGAATTACTTGTGTCTTCGAACGCATGTAGGAGTACAATATAGGGTTTGATCAATTTGTAATTCCACTATATTGGCAACTATGAAACTAATGTTAACAAAGGGGTTTCTTAACATAAAATAGTATCATTTATCAATTGGAAGTACGGCTCACCCATTGTTAGACAAACTATAAGAGAAGTTTAAGGCGGGTGCAACTAAGGTTTCCCAAAAGAAGTCAGGTTTTTAATAAGCTTCGCGCTGACCTGTTTCTTTGCTTCTTTGTGCGTCCAAAATGGAGCTACCGAAAACATTTGACAAAATGATGTCTATACCAAAAAGGTTAACACAATATTTTCTTAACTTTGTGCTACAATATGTTTTGCATGCTTTTTGTACACGATTTTGTCACATTTATGTGTATACCCTTATGTGGAATTTTAAGTCTATGCCAACCAAAACTAGAACACGTGCATTTGGATTGTCTTCTCTGGTAAGACCTCAGGGCCTTTCCAACCCATGGCGAATTTTTTCCATTGGTCAGACCTTTATCAATTTTTACACATTCTTTTTGGTCCGATTAATCAATTACATGGTAACGAACTCGAACCCGAGGCATAAGATGAGACAAGGCATGTACATGACATTACTATATGAGTTACTAAAGTCATGTATCTCATAAAACTAAGAGTTGCATTTATAATGCAATTAACGCACGCCGCTTACCTCTTGCCCTACTTGTTTACACGTTGATCAGACCTTCTGTAATAAGTGGAAGGTCAAGTTGGATCGTTAGTCTTATTAGTAATTAATTGGGTAGTTAATTCTTTAGAATTTAATATCATAAATACTATTTGAACTTTCTATGTGTGTGGGTTATTTGGATTATTGCAACATAATTCGAAAACGTGAGTTTGTTTTTCTTAAAAGACAAACCAAGTCTCTTTTCCTGGTAAGAAAGAATGAGACTTACTCCTATCTCTTCTCATTAGTTGACAAGAATAAGATAGGGTTATAATTTTTTTCCTCAATTATATTCAAACTCACTTCAATTTTTCATTGGCCTTTTCGGATCTGAAAATCTGGAAAGTAAAATATTTTGGTGTAACTAGAGTATATTGTCTGTAGTACCAAATAAAAGACATCTTGCACTTGCCATGATGTATGAGTTTAAACCGAAATGATAAAGAAAATTGCTAGAAGGTCTTCTATGTAAATTTTCTTGGACTCGATTCATTCCTTATAGTGCTAAACACCCTTGTGGCTGGGCATACCGATTAAGGAGAAATATGCATGGCTAAATGTTCATGTATCTGAGTGCATGATGGTAGTCCCACATTAATAAGAAGAATTCATATACTATGCTTCAATACCTAAGTACATTGCTACTTGTAGCATTCAAGAGAATAGGAAGTAAATAAATCGTATTTCATTTTACAGTGATTGTAACATTAATGTTTGACAAATCCAGTAGGAGCTTTGCGTTTTATAACTGAAATGACATTCATGTAAGGTTGCTAATTTCAGTGGGAGCTACATGATTCATTTCCTTATGAGTTACCCATATTATTTCTAGCTTGCTTTGAAATAATTTCATCACTTTCTGAATATGAACGACCATGGTTTAAGGGAAAATTGCATTTTATTTTATAAGATAACATGTTTCCTTTTCGATGTTGCTTTTCAAAACGTTATCTATAGAATAATAATCCACAATTCCTTATTAAACATTATGGTTCGAAATCTACTTGAAATATCTATGACACTATCATATTGTTTATACAATCGAGCGCTTATTGTACCGTTTGTTTACTTTTAAGTAATGTTGCCCCGTACACAAGTGGGAGAAATCATAAGTATATGCAAGGAACAACATATAACAATATAATTAATTGGTTTCTCTTGACTGCAAGGTAAGAAAGCTAATATATTTACTAGGACTTAAACACACAGTTGTTTGATGCCTATTACAATTTAAAAGTCAAGATATAATATAAAGATACTTCAACTTATTGAGTATATGATTTAGTCAAAATAATTATGGTTAATTATATAATCATGATTATGAAGTATGAAATTAACTTGAAATTACCATTAAACTCAAGAGTTTGCGTTCATGATTACTTTAGTTAGTATTTATGTTTGCTTGTTAAGCGTAATTATAATGTCCTGAAATTAATCATTGACTTTATAACATAAAGTATGTAGTAACGACTATTATGTCTTACAGTTAAACTAAGGTCCTTGACATGATTCAAGACATATAATGTATTTGCTGTTTATTTTCTTGTAAACACATGATAAAGTATTTTTAAATTTATGTTTCTTGTGAATACCATGGAATGGAGTTAATTTTACTTATTCAAGAAATATACATTATAGCATGCACTTGGTTGTTAAATACTGTGTATCCAAATTTGGCTTAACCCAATTGTCAATGTATTTGGATCCAAGCTAATTAAGTTATCTAAGGGAATTTCTGATGAGTCTCACAATTCCATTATCATAGAATACCATACTATTATGGTATGTCTATGTGTTGAACGGCTGTGCCCAAAGCAGACCACTCTAAGAGTTCTAGTTCTTTTTTAGATTCTAAAAACTTTGTTTGTTCTACATGTCATAAATGTGTCTATAATGCAAATTATGATGCGTGCATAATAAAACTCCTAAAGGAAGTGAATTCACGTGCAAAGATTCAATCACATAAGATCAGAAACAGTAACAAACCCGTAGATCCAAAGAGTCATACTCAGAAACATGGTAAACAGATCTTTACAGGACATAGGTTTTCTCTTAATAAGACTTCCGCTGTGTATGAGAAAACATCTCCTAGATCTGATCATAGGTGGAAACCCACGGGTAGAATTTTCAAATCTATTGGTCTTAGGTGGATTCCTACAGGAAAGTTATTCGACTCTTGCACAAGCAAGGTTGACAGTGAACCCCCACATGGTTCAAATGTAGATATCCCTAATATTCATGAATGCAAACAAACTCTGGATGTAAGTGCAGGTACATCAATCAATGTTCAGAAGGAACAAAGTCTTGATTTAAGTGCAGGTACCTTATGTAATGTCAACAAGGAAAATCTCAGAGTATGGTTGCTGAAAAAGCTGATATCTCAAAAACCATTGTCAAAGTGGATTCACAGATGATGATACAGAAAAAAGACGTTTGGTCACAATAGATCAAGCCTCGAACCTTAATGTCAAATGACGTTTGAACACAATAGTTCAAGCCTGAAACCTCAATGTCAAATGACGTTTAATCACAACAGATCAAGCCTCGAACCTTAATGTCAAATGTCGTTTGAACAAAACGGTTCAAGCCTCGCACCACAATGTCAACAGAAGTTCATCAAGCAACTCAGACAGTAACAACGTCAAATGAGCTGGATTTGCTATTCGGTCATTTGTTCGACAAATATTTCAAAGGAGAAAATTAAGTTGTTTTAAAGTCTTCCGCTGTCACTACTACTGATGCATCAAATAAACGTCAACAACAACCTGATTCAACTTCATCCACTTCAACTCTAGCTACAACTATCACTGCTAATGGAAACTTCATCTTCTCGACATGTCTCTTGGAATCGATAACATTTACGTACCTAGAAATGTTGATTAACATCGACACGGGCATGTAAATGAAGTTCGAGCAAGAGTTTCAAATGCTTTCAAAACATGTTATTTTTAAATTTTCTTAATGACTTATGTACATTTCAGTGCATAACTCGGTCTCAAATGTTATAGGGAAGTGTACGCTTTAGTGCGCTTACTCTAAAATATAGGATCCTTATTATCACTTCATAACATATAACGAATCGAAGAAGAAAAGAGAAGAAGAAAGGAAGGTTTTAGAGAGAGAAACAAGAGAGAGGTTAGAGAGAAAGAAAGATATTATTAGAAAGAATATCTTAGAAATGAAAGAGTTAGATTTCTTTTCCAAGTGAAAAGATATATATATATACCCCGACACAGTAAGTGACGTTCAGGATATTTGACTAGGACCCGGGCTCGGGATTTGCTTAGGATTAAACCCGAAACATATACAATATTAGATTAACTATCGAGCCCGATTCCCGATACTTTCCTATTACAACGTTAACTAATTGATTGACCGAGACTTAAATACATAATGAACGAACTTTATGTTCGACTCAATATTTTGAGGCTAACAATCTCTCCCAAAGTGAGTTCATTGATGACACTCCTTCATGAGATCAATGAGATTGCTTTTGTCGTTAAGCTCATGTGGTCTTGGTCTTTCTCTTTGTTCTTGTTGTAGGCTTGTTCCTTCATGCTTTGCGATCTTGACTTTGAGCCTTTGTCATTGTCTTTATCGTCTATGCCATCTTGCGATCTTGTGTCTTTGACCAACATTCTCATACTATGCCTTATCTTGAAAGCTTCAAATCAGAGTTTGCGGAAGTCTTTGTCTTTAAATCTTGAGCTTTCATGATAGTTTATCTTTGTAGAATGAGCATGAATATGTGGTAATGAATCGACTTTTGGTTGATTGGGATACGTCACCCCCCAACCCCCCCCGCGACATAACCGGTTTTAACCTTGCATGTTTACGTTAGTATGATAAACGAGAAAATTGATATAAAAAATCAATTCGACGTGTTACTTGTAAAAGCATTTTGTAACACATCGAGAGTTTAATTCTTTTTTAATCAAAATTCATCAACCGTCAATTCATTTACTGTCCCAAATCTTATCCAGTTTACACAAGTTTGATTCATATAGAATCTCGCAGTTACCTACCAAGAGCCTTGATTAGGCTGGCTTCAAGAGGATTTTCCACTTCATTGTGAATACTTTATAGTATCACTCGGATGTTCTGGCAAATATCACAAGGATATTGCATAGGACTCTTGTTAACAGCTTGTGAACTTGATGATGTTCAACAAGTGTTTGAAATGGAATGTGTCCTAATGAGATTTAGATTGATCTCTAGGCTCTAGACTCGATTATGTGCATATTTGGTTTTATACTCGGAGGCTGGAGCATGATTGCCACAATTCAATATCAACGTTCTCGAATGAGATGTCAATAGATAACGTGATGTATCTCTGTGACAAATGATACAAGTTTTGTAAAGAGAAACCCGAATGGCTGGGAAGGTAGTCATTGCATCACTGGTCCATGATGTCCATCTTCATGTCAGCTAATCAACTTGTGATTCGACAGCATAATGTATTGACCTGGGTTCTACCTTAAGTTGTGTGGAGGGCTCACTTGTTTACACCCTTTATCCATACATTTCTTTTTCACTCTTCAACCCCTTCAATGCTTACCAGGACGTCATTACTAACACCTTGTTGTGATGTTATCCAATGTTAGCTCAATCTTAGTCGGCATTATTCCCCATAATACCAATCATCCTAATCGATACCTAAGGACTGCTATTTTCTAACTTTGGATTATCCTGGGGTAGATCCACCGTTCTGGTTGGATCATAGATTGAATCCTAAACCTAAACCCACCTTATACTTCCAGAATCGTCCGAGAAATTAAGATGTTGTTGGTATAAGATTGCAACCATAAAACCTTTTCTTACTGTTCAGCACATTAAGTCGATTAGATCATATTTTAAATACATTTCCCTCCTAATTTTAAATAATAACACTTAGATATTTTGAGTACCTTGATGAGTAAAATATGTCTTGAAAATTCTGTGTGGGAGAAAATATTATCAGCATGAATAGTTTTGAACAATTTTGATAATGTTTTGAATACATACGATTTGTCGTGTTGATGTATCAGAACCTTAAAACATTAATTTTTCCGAAAAAGCTGCCTAAAAAATATGACCAATTGAAAAATTGTTGTCTTTTTGAAAACATATGAGGATGGAGTTTGAACACACAATTTTGAAAGATTATGAATTGTCATCGAGAAATTCTTGAAAAATTGTGTTCAACCTTTTGAAAAACCAGATGTTAGAGGACTTCTCTTCTAATGGAAAGGGTAAGCGCACTGAAACGTACACTATCCTCTTTCTTGAGCTAAAAACATTTAATGTCTTGTAAGAACAGCTCAAGATCGAGAAACGTTAATTTTCTCGTTGTGAGGATATGTTATAAACCTTCCTTTATTTGAAGTCCGTGTTATGTACATAAATTTGCACATAAGCCATCTAGAAAATTAGAAATGACATGTTTCGAAACTATTTGCAACTCTCGCTCGAACTTCATTTACACACCCGTGTCAATGTTAATCGACATTTCTAAGCACGTAAATGTTATCGATTCCAAGAGACATGTCGAGAAGAATCTTTTTGGAAATTTTCTGTTTTTCTAATTTTGTATTTTCTTTTTGAAGTTTTATATTTTTGTATTTTACTTTTCTTAAAAATATGTACATGGTGATCTTTGATGATGATATCAAGCAGTCTCATTTGTCAGAACCTCCAGATCTGCTGGAGTCAAACATCTCATACCAATCCTTCTGACAAGATACTTAAACCGATCCTCAAGAAGGGCTTTTGTAAATATGTCAACTAATTGGTATTCAGTTCTGACAAAATATAATTCAATTATATCATTTTCAATTGTTCCTTTATGAAATGATACCGAGTATGGATGTGCTTTGTTCGCGAATGTTGTACGGGGTTGCATGATATTGCTATGGTAATTGAGAGTCGCAATACAACGATATTTTGTTGTAGTTGAAGCCATAATCTTTAAGCTGTGTCCTCATCCACATTACTTGAGCACAACTTGCAGATAACACCACGTACTCTACCTCTGCTGAAGACATTGCAGTGCAAACCTGCTTCTTTGACATCCAGCTGACTGACTTATCACCTAGGAACTGTATTCCTCCAGAAGTGCTTTTGTGAGTATCAATACATTCGGCATGGTCAGAATCTGAAAAAGCTGTTAGTTCAAAGCCAGAATCCTTCGGGTACCAGAGTCCCATGTTAATGGTACCCCTCAAGTATTGAAAGATCCTTTTAGCCTCTTTGAGGTGTTTTTCAGTCGGTCTTGCTTGATATCTTGCACAATAACATACTTCTTGCACTATATCTGGTCTACTAGATGTCAGATACATGAGTGACCCGATTTTACTATGGTAGTTAGTTTGGTCTACGAGTTTTCCACTCAAGTCTGCATCTAATTTAGGTTTCGTAGCCATTGGTGTACCAATGCTTTGACCTTTTTCCATACCATGTTTTTTAAGTATCTCTAAAGCGTACTTGGCCTGATTGATAAAGATACCTCGTGGGGATTGGTGGATCTGAAGTCCTAAAAAGAATTTCATTTCCCCCATTAAGGACATCTCAAATCTACTGTGCATTAATTTTTCAAATCGTTTAGAAAATTTAGGGTTTGTAGACCCGAAAATAATGTCATCGACGTAAATTTGCACAAGTAGAATGTCCTCCCCGTATCTTATCGTGAATAGAGTAGGGTCAATGGTACCTTTAGTAAAACCTTTGGACATCAGGAAATTTGAGAGTTCATCATACCAGGCTCTCGGAGCTTGCTTCAATCCATATAGAGCTTTCCTTAAGCGGTAAACCTTTTCTGGATGATCAGGATCAACGAACCCATCTGGTTGTGCAACATAAACCTCCTCCTTCAATGGACCATTAAGAAATGTCGTTTTCACGTCCATCTGATAAATTGGAAAAGACTTGTGTGCAGCATATGCGACGAAAATCCGAACAGCTTCCAAGCGAGCAACTAGAGCAAATGATTCCTCGAAATCAATACCCTCTTCCTGAGCATAACCCTTAGCTACAAGTCGTGCCTTATTGCGAATTACAGTTTGGTCTTCATCCTTTTTGTTCTTCCATAACCACTTTAGCTTGATTACGTTCTTGCCAAAGGGTTTGTCAACGAGTTCCCAGACTTGGAGTCTGTCAAACTGATGAAGCTCTTCCTGCATTGCCTCTATCCATGCAGAATCAGCCATTGCCTCCTTAATGGTTTTTGGTTCAGCAGTACTCACGGTGAGCGCGAACATACACATTTCAGGATCTGTTGCAAGTTGTCGTCTTGTTTGCACTGGCTTGGATGGATTTCCACGAACTTGAGATAACGGGTGATCTTTTGTCCATCGGTATTCGGAATCTTGTGGTTGATTGAAGGTATGCATATTTGAATTATCAATATTGCGTGAGGAAGACTCAGCAACTTCTCGTACCGGTGTACAGAAAGGATTGATAAATTCATCTTGTTGGAACTGTGTATCTGCTGCTTGATTATCGTTGTTTTCCTCAGCAATAACATTTGTTGGAGTTGCTGGTTCTATTGAAGATTGAATATTCGTTGTAGGTGGTGTGTCTTGTTGTTTAGAATTGTCGATGGGAGAAGAAGACTTGTTGACACTGGAAGTACCTTGTAGAAAACTAGAAGGGGGGTTGAATAGTTTACTGCAGCTAAAGGAGAAACATTTTGTAGTTGGGGGACGGGGCCAGAGTTATGATAATCTGATGCCTTTTGTCGTTGGGGAACGAGGCCTGAAGTGTCATTAGCAACAGACGTCTCTGTCATATCTTTGATCTCATCAAATATGAGATGTATGGATTCAACTATCAATCAGGTTCTCTTATTATAAACACGATATCCCTTAGACTGAGTACAGTACCCACTAGAATGCATGGATCCCCTTTTTCTTTTATCTTATCTAGATTTTCACCATCTATGGTTAGGTAACAAGTGCAACAAAAAATGTGAAGGTATTTAATTAAAGGTTTCCTGTCATTGATGATGTGATATGCCATTTTCTCATGTGTTGGGATGATGATAGATCTGTTTTGAGTATAGCATGCGGTTGAAATTGCTTTAGCCCAAAAGAACAAAGGAAGTTTAGAAGCTGAAAGCATCGTTCGAGCAGCCTCAACCAGAGTACGGTTTTGTCTTTCGACAATGATGTTCTGTTCAGGTGTTCGAGGAGTGGAAGTTTGATGCTCAATTCCTTCTTCTTTGAAAAATGCATGGAGTGTCTTGTTTAAGAACTCTGTACCTTTGTCAGTTCGAACAAAAATTACTAGGGCTTGAAGATTCTGTTGAATCATTATGAGAAACTCTTTTAAGACTTTTGGTGCTTCATCCTTGGATCTTAAAAATAGAGTCCAAGTATATCTGGAGTAGTCGTCTACAATTACCAGAATATATATCTTCCCATTTATGCTAGAAACCCGCATTGGACTACATAAGTTCATATGAAGCAAATTTAGCCGTCCTTTCGAACTTAGAACAACCTTTGTCTTGAATAAACTTCTTTTAGCTTTACTCACTTCATAAGAGGAACATAGTTGATCCTTGACATATTTTAGTTTTGGTAAACCAATCACGACATCCTTCTTTGAAAGCAGGTTGATGTAGTCGAAGTTAAGATGAGAAAGTCTGCGATGCCATAACCATGCTTGAGTTGGTGAGGCTTTAGCCATGAGACAGATTAGAGTTGATGAAGTCGTTTCTTGAAAGGGAATTGTATAGAGATCAGATCTATGGTTATTGGTGAGTAAATCATTTCCCTAAAGATCTCTAATGAAACACGTAGATTTTCGGAAAGCAACCTCCAAATCCGCATCACAAAATTGACCAACCAAGAAAAGATTGTAATTGAGGCCTTCGACGTAATAAACCTTGTTGATCATGATATTTACTTGAACTAAATCTCCATAACCAAGAATTAGAGCAAATTGATCATTGCCTTAACGAACGATACCCATGTATTTTTCAACAAAATTACACAGCAGCGTTAGATTACCCGTCATGTGCTTTGTGCATCCAGAGTCAATAATGAATATGATAAGTTGAACAATCTGCAAGAGAATTAGGAACGATGGAATTATTTAACAAATTGGATCTAAAGATATTTGTGAGTTTCAAGACATTAGTTATACTAGTGCATTAATCTATTAGCGAAAACTAACTCTTTTTTCAAATTCATATTCTAACTTTTAGGTACCCATGTTGTTTTTGTCTTAGGAACCCATTTATATCCTAATGGGCATTGTTGTTCTATCCACCATTTCCATGCCTTACTAGTTTTCTCATACAACATCCTATAGTAACTCTTGGATTTTTGAATAGTGGATTCTGATGCAACTTTTTTCTTAGGGGGTGTTGCAACAGATTTGTTCGCTTGAATTTTAGGTTTACTAGTACTAATAGGTACTACTTTAGGCTTCTTAGTTCTAGCATTCACGTCATTCAAATATTTAGAAACACAAGCATCATGATTTGAATTAAACACACATTTCCACAAGTAGCACAAACAACATTAACATTCGAAGTTCTGGATTTTAAACTGTCATTACTCGCAGTTACAGACTTTGTTTTATTAGAAATACTAGAAATCCTAGGGTGGTCTTCTACTTCAGTCTTCTTATCCTTCACGTGACTATTGTTTTGCATGACTTTTTCTTTCATTTGAGTGCTCCTAAGCTGTGGTCTGCTAACATTAGTTTTATGAATTACTCCTGTAGAGGTAGACACGTGAGGATTAGTATTCCTAGAAATATGAGTCAACTGTGGTGCTCTAGTTTGTGTTGTCTTAGTGTCAATTTGATACATGACTGGTTTAATCACATTTGTGTTTCTTACAACTTGTCTTGCTATTTGAGGCAAAATCTGTGTAGTGACTGGTTTTGATAAACTCTCTGACACATTAGTTTTGGGAACCGACTTTGTTTATGAAAAACTTTTCCTCTCAAGTGAGTCTGAAAAAGGAGCCGGTTTGCCTAAAATGGATGGTTTTGGAATCCTTTGAGCATTTGGTTGTCGAACAACAAATGGTTTATCAAACTTAGTTTCCACAGAATTTCCTTTGCATATCTCAATGCGTTTCTTTAACTTACTTATAGCAATTTTCTTGTCTTTCAATTGAGCTTTCAAATCTTGTATTTCGAAATATTGTTCATGTTCTTTTTGAAATACATTTGACGCTTTTTCTTTGTAAACTGTGTTATTTTTCAGTTGTTCTTGACATTTTTGTAAAGCCATTTCAAGAGAAATTGAGTGTTTTTCTAATTTAGCAAAACTTCGTAAAAGCTCAGTATAAACTTCTTTACTAACAGATTCAGTTTTGTTTTGAAAGCTTTTGTGCAAGACATTCACATTCTTTCACTTTATGAATATATAAGCATTGCAATTCAGAGTGAGCATCTAAATCAGATAACGAATGCAAATAAGAACACATAACATCATTAGACACACATTCTTGCAACAGTATATCATACATGTTTGAAAATTCTGCTTTATCATATTCAAGTTTGCCAATTTCATTTTCAAAGGATTCAACGTACTTTAAATCAGCATGCATTTCTTGCTTAAGTTCATGAACAAATGTGAAACTATCATTTTGTGTCTTTATGGCAAGAGGCATCAAAAATGTTTTTATTAGCACTTCCATATCAAGTAGGTATGTGGGGCACAATATTGATTTTTGTGAATGCTTTTCCCAAGCTTGATCAAAGTTCTCTAAAGTGATTTATGTTATTTGTCATTACATTGTACGCTTGTCTACTTTTACTTATTGATTTTGAAACAGGTAAGAAACCTATGTTTTTGAAAATATTTTGGTTTTAAATTTTACAGAGATTTTCTCTCTTTAATTTCTTCCTGACTTCATTCGCATGTGCCAACTGTTCATTATATTCCTGTGATGCTGGTTTGAAAATTTCATAAAGACTATTTAGCTTTGTGTAGTCATAAGGTCTCACTAAGTCTTTATTCAATTTTAATCAAATCTCTTTTTCAAGAGTCAGAATCTCTTCCCTATCGGGGACGAGTCTGTTTGCAGGATCAGATTGGTCATATAGGATCTCATACAAACATGGTTTCTCATATTGAGCCTTTTTGAGGTACATTGGATTTGCAAAGGTTGGTCTACCATTGAATGTTGGGCCTTTAGGAGCTAACATATGTATGGTTTGAATTGATTGATTCCTTTTGTAAACAATTTCATTCAAAAACTTTAATTGCTTTTCCATTGAAATCATTTTGTCGATGTCTTTTTCTTCCTTAAGTTTCAAATCCGTTATAACCTTTGTTTTCTCTTTGACAATACCTTCAAAATGTGACTTTGTTAAAAGACTCTGTTTGACTAACTCATCATGTTTCTCTTTGACAACTGAAATTTCATAGGCTTTAACTTTTAAACCTTCTTTTATGTCAATCTCTTTTTGAGCTAATAGTCCTAGAGTTTCATTTAACTTACGTTCAAGTTTGTCATAGTCAACTGTACGGTCATTTAAGGCCTTGTACCTCTCAAACTCAGTCTGTTTATTTTGAAGTGCAATTAAACAACTATCCCGAATACTATTAGACTCCCCTAGAGTTTTACTAGTTTCCGCAAGAATAGATTTGCACTCTTTCAATTCATGAGCGAGTGATGCGTTTGCTTTCTTTAATTGCTTTTGAATCTTTTTATTTTCATCAACATCAAGTTTTAAATTTGCAATTAAATTAGCAAGCGCAGCACGCTCATCTTTAGCATTTTGGTCAGTTTGAATATCATTATCACACATATCCGGTGAATCAGGAGTGACATTACTATCATCCTTTTCCATTAAACAAGTGTTACTAATGGATTCAGGTTGCTCAGAATGCTATCTCACATTGGCAAACACATTATATTCGGCATTGTTTTGTACCTGTTCCAATGGCTCAGTATCAATTCTTGAGTCTGCAGTAGGAACCTCCTGGATCTTTGCCATAAAACTGTAATGTGGAAAACTAGAAGGAGGGGTTGAATAGTTTACCTCTTTTTAATTTAATATTTAAAATTTGTTTATAAAAACTTAGATTCGACTTTTTGTGAATTCAATACTTGCACAATATGAACAATGTAAATATGTAGAAGTAAATAAAAGATAAGAGTTAGAAAGATCAAACCGCAACACAAGGATTTATAGTGGTTCGGTTACGAAGCTCTTCTTTGGCCTACTCTACTCCCCGAGCACCAAACTCGAGAGTTTTCTTCACTATGTCAACAAGCTCCCTTATGGCGGAGAAAACCGTACACAACGTTGCTTATATCAATTTCCTGCACTAAGCTAGATGTCGAGTTCTAATCTTAGCTAGAACCAATCTATCACAACACAACTTCACAACAAGTTCACGACTTCACAATTTCACAACTACTTCACAACTTCACTACACAACTTATCTTCACACCTTGATCACGACTACACAACTTCTTCAATCTTCACAACTTCACACCTTCACAACTTCTTCTCACCACACTACTTATATCACAACTATCTAACACTACTAAAAAAGGATCACCAAGATCCAACTATACTTACAAACATTGACCAAATCCTAAACAAACTACACAATTTACAAGATTTATAAAAAGATTTACAAGGTATGATATGGAGCAAACAAGATTGCAATATGGGATTTTGGGTATTATACTTCTTCACTAGATGATGGAAGTATTCTTTCTTGCACTTGAGGAATGCGCTTGGCTCACTTAGGAAACAAAGTAAATGATTAAATGATCAAAGGATTTTAGAGAGGATATGTGGGCTGTTTTAAGCAGAAAGAATGAGTGCAAAAGGTAAGAAAAATATTCAGGAATAGTCCAGTATTTATAGGACAAGAAGGAGGAGGGGAGTCTATGGCCGCCCCTTTAAATAGGGTGCCGGCCCCCTTATAATTAAGGGGGCCGCCCATGTATTTAAGGGGCCGCCCCTTTCAGACGCTCCTCTTTTTGGTCCTATCTAGGGGAGGTGTTTACTGGACCTTTTCTACCCGTTTTAGGTTCGAAAATTTGAAATTCAAAATGTTATTTTTGAATAAAACATTTCTTTTAAATGTAGAAAATGTTTTGTAAGTTTATAAACATGTTTACAACATTTTATAAAAGTTTGAGGTTGAATAAAAATTTCCTTTGATCATAAAATCCATTAAGCATTTATTTATTCATACCTTTAAGTGATGTAATTGTTGAAATGAGAATTTACTACTAAATACTTGTTTACGTTTAATTTTACGTTGAACGTTTTTATATTTTGTGATTATCAAAACGTAAAGATGTGAAAAAATATTATTAATGTTTTTAGGCATTATATTTTATCAACAATCTCCCCCTTTTTGATGATTACAAAATTTAAACTCATTAAATGTAAAATTATTTTTAAACAAGTATTTAGTGAGTTTTATGTCATTTCTCCCCCTTTTTGTAGAATCAAAAAGGCATCGTCGAGAATTGCTAGTAAAATCGACAGAATAAATGCTCCCCCTTGATGTGTGCTCCCCCTCGTTCGAGGGCACCAAGGAATCGAGCTATGGTTTCTTGGCTACAAAAACGAGTTAGAACAATACAAATATTTCTAACATGTAGCAAGAAGGAAGGAAAAATATGACAAGTGCAAGCAAACATCAAAGCAAAAGATACTTCATTCATTTAGGACAATGTGTGTGAACTACACACAAGCATACATAAAAAGAAAAACAAATATGCTTTAGAAGCATATTAATACATAAAAAAATCCTAAATAGCCATAGAGGGATTTTTGACTTGCTTGCGACACAAAAGGGTTTGACGATTATTTGTAGGCATATTACGAGATTAGTTGGTTGTTGATGGAGAGTTTGGAGCGGAGGCGGTTGTGGAAGGGTAATCTCTTTGAAATCTAGGTGGTGGATGTGGTCGAGTGAGGAGGAATTTAATCCAATTGATATCTTCACTTAAAGCAAGGAATTGTTTTTGGGTAAAGATGCAACAAGGGCAATACCTAACATGGGTTTCAACTTGGTTAATGTTGAGGGTGTGTGATAGGTTTGGAGAGTAAGGTGATGAGGAAATGTTATTTTGTTGTTGGGAGAGATGCATGGCTAAGAGGTTTGATAGGTCTTGTAGTTGATTAATTTCATCAACTAGGCTTTCTTTACTTGGAGATAGAGGTGGTGTGTATTGAGTTTGGTTGTCACTTTGAGGTAGAGCTTGAGTGTGAGTAACATGTGAATTGATGGGTGAGATGGGAGATGGAGGATGTGAGACAACTTGTGGTGATGTGGGAGTGTCCTTAATGTAAGGATTTGGTAATGCTTGATTGGGGTGATTGTTTTCTTGAGATGGTTCATGATGAGGAGTGAGTAGTTTTGGCATTAGTGTAGGTAAGTTTACATTGATCCCATTGGATGTGTTACAAGGGTTTAGTTTCTTCCTCCAAATAGGTTTCACATTCATTTTGGCTACCCTTGATGGTTTGGATGTGGGTTTGTTAGGACATATCATTGGTGAGGATGATTGTGATGATGATGGTTGAGAACGTATTTATAGTGGAGGAAAGGTTTAAATTTGGAAGAATAAACATTTTAAAGGATCAAATCCAAGAAATGTTTGTGAATTTAGGGAAACAGTAGCTAAGTCTAGAGGGTATTTGGTCAAAAGGGGATGAAAAATACTGTTTTACCCGTTACTATTTAGGTCGGTCCCCTTAATTAGGGGTTGGTCCCCTTAAAATTAAGGGGTCCACCCTTTATGAATTAAGGGGGCCGCCTACTGCCATTATCTAGATTTCCTAAAAATTGATTTTTCTTAAAATTTTGTGTGAGGGTTTCTGTTTTGGTGGTTAATTTGCAGCAAGTCCATCCTTTTATGGCAATTAAGATTTTGTAGCACATAGCAATTAAGCATTCAACATTCTACATATATATGATAAGTTGTAGGATAAAACTATTTCACATAATTTTGGCATATAATCATATATGAATTGAAAACCAAAAGAGTGAAGAGCATATAAAATAGTAACTAGATATAATGCACAAATAATTTATCTTGACAAGGGGGTTAAGTTAAAAACGAACCAAACTTTTGTGCAAATCCTAGTGTGTGCCTAAGTGCGACAAATGTGGAGTAGAGATTATTTCGATACTAAGACATGTAAAACCTAAGAAATAATCCAAATGCTCCTTGATTTAATTTTGCTCAACCAAGATTGTCGAAAATATATATTAAATTATATACTTTTGACAACAAGTAAGAGAACATTATGCATATGTGAAAAATGTTTTTAGCATATCTCAACAATATGTGAAAATTGATTTTCATGTGCTCCTAGTTGTGAGAAAAACCTTTTAGAAAATAATAGATTGAGACTATTGTATATATGTATAATGAGATATGCATTTAAATAGAAGAATTAGTAAAAGTTTGCTTATAAACTTTTCCCAATCTTGTGTTTTTGTGTAAAATAGAAATCTAGACACGGAGAACAAAAATTTGTCAGTCAAGTGGGTGGTCCCCTTAAAGTCTGGGTGGTCCCCTTAAAATTAAGGGGGCCACCACCTGTTAAAAAAGAATTCTCAGATTTTTTTTGACAAATGTTTCACTGATGATTATTATTTCTTTATTATGCCGAAAACTTAATCAATTTGTTCCATCATTCCTAGACCTAGACGTAAGTAGTTAAATGGCTCACGTTTAAGTGGTTTAGTTAGAATATCGGCTATGTTGTCTTCCGATGAGACCTTTTCTATAGAGATATTCCCTTTTTGAACATTATCGCGAAGGAAGTGATGGCGAATCTCAATGTGTTTTGTTTGTGAGTGTTGAACGGGATTCTTATTTAAGTCTATAGCCCATTTGTTATCACACATTATTGGAATATCGTCTATCCTAACGCCATAGTCTATGAGAGCTTGTTTCATCCATGGAGCTTGTTGACATGCCTTTCCGGCGCTTACATATTTCGCTTTGGTTGTGGAGATGGCAAGAGCGGTTTGCTTCTTCGAAAACCACGGTTTTCGTAAATCTTTTATCCGGATTGTTTTAAGCAATAAGTGATGTTTTTGTTTTTGCATTTTTAGCCATAATAATTCAGCCTGATTATTAAATTTTGTAGCCTAATCCATTTAACTCAGAAGCCCAACATCATCATTTACTAACATCCAGCCCATGTAATATTCATTTGTAAGAGAATGTAGCTCTAAAACTGATTAGAAAATGTAGCCCAAACTTAGATTTCGATATAATCCAAGACATCAATCAGCCTATTCTTGAAGAAATATTTTATCCGGCCCATGATGAACACAATTAAAACCAGGCCCAAAAAGAAAACCAGTCCATAATACTCGGTCTATATTATGTTTTTATATCCATTCCAAAAATGTGATAAATATTATCACTTAGTGGCTAGGTTATCTCATAACCCTAAACCAATTTCAAACAGTCCGCCCCCATCACTTTGATATAAACAAAACTCAGTCAACCATATCACTCCACCTCAAAATAAACGCCCCATCTTATCTCTTCTAACATGCCATCCAAACCCTTAATATCAAAAGCACTTCTACACACAAACTCAACATCATCGTTGAATAACAATCATTTATGATTGCTACTAACCCATGACAAAAAACCCACACAAAGAAAAACAATACCCTTTCTTGCATTTACTCGGCTTCAAGGTCTTTTCAAAAGATCTAAGGTAGGAATTTTTGTTTTTCCTTTCTCTTGTTTTTGCATTTTACACAGTCAAAACAAAGAAAAGAATGTAACAAAATTGTTATATCTCTTTCTTTTAATTTCGAAAATTAAAGAAAGGGCTATTGTCCTTTTCACAGATCGATGATGATGATGAATCTTTCGTGTTCTTGATCTTGAAAGGTCATGTGTTACTTTAGAAACACGAAGAGAGAATAAATCTGAGATCATGTTGCGTATTTATTTTTCAGTTTCAAGTCATGTGGTGGTGATGTGGATATAGGATTTGTGATTGTGAGTTGAAATGGAGGATGGGTATAGGTTTAGAATAGTGGATTTGGTGATTGTTGATTGATGATATTGAGTGTTAGATTATTGTGGTTGATTGTTGTTCCGATTCACTAGCAGTAGGTATTTACCGAGTTTGTACCGAGATGACTCATTTTATTTGTAGATCTGTTGTAAACTCGGTGAACTTATTTTTGGAATCGAAATTGTAACAGTTGATTTTATCAAGTCTTTGGTATAAATTTGGTACAAAGTTGTTGTATTTGTTGTAGCAGTTAAAACACAGATCTGTACACTCATTGATGAACTATCTTGTTCAAAATCATTCTTGTATGCATTTTTGGAAACTAAATCTGAAACTTAGAAGCAGTTAGATTACTGAGTTTGATCATAACTTCCGAGTTTGACCGTTGACCAATTCCGAATTTGTGAAATAAGCAGTTTTTAGCACATTTTATATGATTGAATCTGACCGAGTTTAATCAAATCTTATGATAAAACCATAAGCTGTCAAACTCGATCAAACCATACATTGAACATATCAAGTAATTTGCTAAACTGTATAAACTGAATCTGGACCAAATAAGCAATGGACTGAATTTGAACACATCTGAACCGAATAATATCTGACTGAATAAGCTCCAATAAGCATAAATAAGCTGAACCGAATAAGCTAAAACATCACGAATTGCTCCTGCAGCTCTGATACCACTTGTGAGGTTTCTTGATTCACGATCTCGGGAGGTCGGGGAAGCTCAAAATAAGAATAAGCCATTATTGAGGAGAGAGCTTTATTTAATTTTGAAGTTTTATTAAAATGGAAAAAGAAAGGGAAATTACAAATGTGAGCTTCACCCTCTAATGTTGATTAGAGGGGAGTATTTATAGGTAAAACACAAGGACACTTTGGACTAATTACACTTTTAGTCCTTGTGTTTTAACTTAAACCAAAACTAATGTAATTTCCATATAGACACCATATTTTTGATCCTAACATTACATGATTAGGCAACCTTAATGTGTAATCGGTTTATTCTTGGTCATTTAGCAACCTAAAGGCCTTTAAGAGACGTGACTTAGCAACCTAAGCATTGATAAGTGTAAAATACACATATCTGTTAATACCTAAAATAACCCAATTAAACCCAAAACAGACAAAAAATGGCAAAAATATGCTTGTATTTGTGTTTTTGGTAATGTGTCATGTACGGATAAAATCAAAAATCACATGACACGACCTCAAAAACAGCAAGCACACGGACACGAGAATCAGAAGAGTACAAAAAGAAGCCAAAGAATCAAAGGCGAAGCCAGAAAAGTCAAGCCTCAGTCAAACTCTAGTCAATCATGGTCAATAAAAGTCAACAAAGTCCAAAAATAGCCCCTCACCTCTTATTGGACCATAAAAACCTAAATGGGCCCAATAACCCCATACCCGGATCCTAAAGCCCAAAACAAAGCCCATTTCCCTTTAATATAAACCACAAGGTCAAACTTGCAATTTTCGAAAGTCACTTTATAACTAAAAAGGGAGAAAGGAAAGAGAGGGGCCAATTGTGCTTCTACATCAAAGTTATAACCGATTTAACTGTCGAAAATTGGGCGCCAAATCCATTTACTGTTCACCCTTCGTCTTTAACATTAACCCAGGGTAAATCAAGGGGGTTTTCCAAATTAAAGGGTGCTTAGGTCAATTCATGAGCTCACTAACACAAATGAAGGGACAAATCAGTCTTTATCAAAGGATTACTTAGCCTCTATCAAGCTCATGCCACGTAGCAATGGTGAAAGCACAATGGAATGTGGGTTTTTGTGCTAAAACACTCACAAAAGAAGCACAATGACATCCAAAAGAGAATGACAACGCTGGCAATCTTCAGGTGTTCCACACAATGATAAAACTGACCACAATTGAAGCCCAATGATTAAAAGAAATGATTGGTGGCTAAGATAGAAAGATTAGAAGCAAGGCTAGGGCTAGAAATGATCCAAGGAATGTATAATAGCGCCTCACTGTTCAACACACACGATCTAGTTTTTATTAACACGTAGATTTAGGATAGATTTTAGCTTAATCTTAACTTTTAGCTTAATTTTCTTTTTAATCTTGTAATTTTCCTTTTAAGCATTGTAATTTTTTAATTAATCAATATAATTCAGTTTTCTTAAAGTGTTTTTCAAATACAAGCTCTTAATCCTCTTAAATCACTTATTATTACCCAATAAGCTACTCAATGAGCTATATCAGTCTATAAGCTGAAATTGAGCTTACTTAATCCAACATTAATTATATCCAAACATATAATCAGCTTAAAATGACTAATTACTTTAGAGTTTGGATTTATGAGCTTTTGGAAGGAGAACCAAACATGGAAGGGTTCTCAAGGACTTAACTCCTAGCTTATTCATAAGCTAGGAGAGCTTGTAGCTGCCAAAATTTGGTTACTCTTGTTTAGCTAGAGTAAATTGTAAGTTTCTCTTGAAAACCTTTATTTCTAGCTTAAGTAAATATCTTATTGCTTGTAATTGCTAGATCTGCTTATTTGCTTGCTTATTATCTACTTATTTTTGCTTTTTATCTCTTATATTTGCTTATTAGTTCATTCTCTTAATCTGTTTTAGCTTTTCTTAGTTTAGATCATAGTATTCCATATATTTGTCATAAAACTCCTAAAAAAACCAAAAATAATAGGAATAGCTTAAATCTTAGATTAATTCTTATTCAGTTATTGATTCATGTTAATTAGGTTTGTTTAAAGCTAAAAATTATCTGGTATTAAGTTTCTAATAGGTAGATTTCATTTTAAAAAGCTTTATCAAATCTGTCAATCTTTATAAGGGGTGTTTGGCACAAGAAAGTTTGACCTCTAAAAGTCAAAATGACTTGTGCAAATTATTTGAGTCAGCTTTAGTATCTCTTAAAAACATTAGGTGAGAAGTTTTTACAAGTTAGATTTTGAAAATAAAAAGTTTAGAGCTTATTTTAATAATGTCAGCACCAGGGTACTTAGGAGTTTGGATTTTATAGCTTAATTTTGAACTTAGCTCTTTGAGCTGTTGTTGGTGTTTGCATTGAGTTTGTAAACACTCACTAAGAGTGTTTTAGTGCAGAAGTCCCCTTAGGAAACCTGCACTTTTGAGTTGCACTTGTGCATAGTGCACCAGTACTAACAATAAGTTAGTACTGCTGTCACTTTTGGCTTAAGATTAAGCCAAGTAATCTTAGGACTTAGCTGGTCAAATTAAGGTAGTATATAGTTTAGAGGTAGCTTAATATAGATTAGGTAATAGATTTAGATTTATTGCTTATTAGTTTAGCTTAATTTGCTGCCAAAATTCACCAAAGTGCACCAGTACTAACTAAAAAGTTAGTACTGCTGTCACAGTTAGTACTGCCACTTTTAGCTTAGTTCTTAGTTAAGTAAAAATAGGATTTAGGCTCTTAAATTCAAGTAGGAGTTAGATTAGCTATAGCTTATTATAGAATAAGTCTTAAATTGCATTTTCTAGCTTATTTACTTAGCTTAATTTAGCTGTCAAATTCACAAAAATTCATAAAAAGCCAAAAATAGTAGCTAATAGATTATAGCTTTTAGATTTGAATTCTAGCTTATAGAGTTAGAATTTATTGTTTAAATAAGAAGTTTGTTAGTTGATTTATAAGTCTTGATAAGCTCAGTTTCTACTTTGGCCTTTTAAGCATTTTAGCTTTTCTAAATTTTTAGCTTTTTGAGTTATTTCATGAGTATGCTACTTTCATCATCATTTTCAATGGTTCTCTAGTGTTTTAAGCTCAAATCTCTTTTCATTGATGGATTAAGCACATCTTAAGCTTTCTAAATCAATTTTCCTTTTTCAAAATGAGCTTAATTTGAGTTTTTTATAAGTCAAAAAGCACAAGTGAGCTTAACTCACTAGTTTTTGTAAATAGCTTATTGATAAGCTGTTTATGAGCTTATCTTTGGGTTTCAGCGCCTATTGCTTTTATTAAAGTTACTCCCACCAGCTTATTCTACAACTTTTCTCTTTTGAGTTTTTCCTAAACAGCACTTTTGAATTTGGTATACCCATGTTTAACCCTTGTCTTTTTTATGCATTGTTCTTCTCAGAGGGTGTATTATTGATTTCAGTTTTATATTAATATTTATAGATGACAACGGCGCCGTGGATATGGATGGCACGATTGATAACCTAGAAGAGAGGATAGCGAATCTAGAAATGGTGTTTGCCTAACTTAAAAATAAAAAGATGCTTGAAAGACAGGAAAACAAACCGAAGAAAGGTAACACTTAATCTGATGTATCTTGTGGAATTAATAGCTTGATTTATTGATGATTTAGTAATAATTGTTTCGTTATCGCTCCTAAAATTGGACCTTTAGTTAACGCGTCTCTAGTAACTCTAGTTAGAAATAGTTTGCCAACTAATCATTTTTGTTTTCAGAAACACCTTCTTCTGATGGTACAACCAGTGAGGACATTGCAGAATCTGAAGTTGCATCTAAATCAACAAGTTTCACCTCCAAGCCAAAAAAGGTTACAGCTCATAAAGTTGTAATCTAAAAGGTTCAAACAAAAGCATTTCCTGTTAAAAGCCTTGTTCCAATAAAGAATTGCATACTAGGGCTTGCAGCAACGCATACACGGGCTTGTACTGGTAACAAAACCTTTGGAACAAGAAAACAAAAAGATGCAATAGTTGCAGGCTAAGCCAAAAAGGGGAAAAAGAAGGTTTGAACAAGAGGGATTGTTCTTTCAAGTTAACAATAGACACTTTAAATGTGGACATGTTTGTTTGTGTTTAGTAGTGGTAATTTACTCGACAATTAATTCGTTACCTTTAATGTTTGTTTGATCATACATTGGATTGTTGTTGATCAAACAGTTTATGTTTAATCATCTAATATTTTGATGATGCATCTTATGTCCATTTAAATAATGTTGCTTCTAGTTTATGTTCCTTGTGGATGATTTAGAGATAAACCACTTATGGCTTTATGTATTGAGAGCATGTTCTGATATTATTTGAGATCATTCGCTAAATGGCCTTATATCTTGTAGGCTGGATTGTCTTTACATGAATCCTGTTTCAAATGACCTTGGGAGGATTTGACAGTGAATATGATTAAGATTCTTTGGGATCCATAAGATAGGTTTCTTATTGAGAAGGGTAACTCTAGATCATGATATTTTTTGGTAATCAATATATCCGGAAAGCTTATAAAATACAACATCATATCAAAGACTATCTGTCAGATCTTTGATATTGGTTTAAATCAAATAGATGATGAATATAAGTTATTTCCAGCTTATAAAGTTGATCATTACACTTATGAGTTCATTCCGTCTTTTGCAAGTGTTTGAGGGATAAAGCTTTGTCAAATGTTTGTTACAATTTGTTGTTACAATTACGTATTGACGGGTCTGTCCAATGCCTAACTCATTTAGTTACCAATGTATGAATAGTTACCTTTTTGGTTGTTTGATCATACCTTCAATGGTAGGCGATGTAACACTTTATGTTCAAAAATCTAAGTTTTTGCTAATGTATCTTATGTCTACTTTAATAATGTTGCTTGAAGTGTTGTGCTACTATGTTTTGATAAGTTTGACTTTTATAAGTCCAATTTGAGTGGTGTCAAGTATAATACCAGTTTCAATACTACAACTCAAACTATCCAAAGCTGTGTTAGATTTAAGGGACCAACGGTGATAGTTTAAACTATCCAAAGATAGTTAAGGGTGTGTTTGTTTATTGCCTAAAAATACTTGCATTCCAAATTTCGTCCCTGCGCCGTATTCCCTATTTAATGATGAGTCAGACTGGTGTGTTCCCAAAGTGATATAACACACTGTTTGTATTCCATTTTAGTAATAATTCCGGCAACAACTTAAAAAATCACAACATATCGGCGATGATGTCGCAAACTCGCAGCACACGTGGTCGAGAAAACTCTGCACAACCACATCTCGTCTTTACAAACGACGACCTTCTGACTGAAATATTAATCCGATTACCTATTCTCTGTATTCATCTATTTACAACCGTATCAAAACAATGGCTACAAATTCTCACTTCCCCTCGTTTCACTGATAGACGCAGGAAAATCCCTAACCTTGATCCTCCTGCTGGTATTTTTGCTAATCACCTTAGATCTTTATTTGAATGTGATTTTGTGTCGTTAGATTCGAGACTTAACTCAAAAAAATCCACTATGGATCACTCATTTGGTTCCGCTGAAGAAGTTGATCATGTTAGGATATTGCAGTCTTGCAATGGTTTGCTTCTGTGTAGTGGTTCGGCATGGCCTATTTTTTATTACGTCTATAATCCATCCACAAATTTATTTAAAAGGCTTCCGCAACCAAATTACTACTTGCGTGATGATTCATGTTTTTTCAGCAGTGGTGTATTTAGATTGGCCTTTGATCCTAGAAAATTAAGTCACTACAAAGTAGTGCAAGCTGGAAGCGAAGCTGGTGAGACTTAGATTCAAATTTACTCTTTAGAGACAGTGAATTGGAGCTTATGTAGAGACAGGTTCAACTACTTCAGTTTTGATCATTTTGAAAGTGCAATCTATTGGAATGACGCCTTCCATTGGCTAGAGGGGTTGAATAGAGAGCTTAAGCATTGCAAATTAAATATGGAAGACCATGACCATCCAATTATGACAAGCTTAGAAATTGCTCATGGGTTGCATAGGGGAACGAACTTCTTAGAGTCTTTTGGCGGACCTATTAATGATCCAATTTTATTGCTCATGGAAATACCTCATATGTTGCATCTTGAAGGGAAATTTTTCGAATCATGTGGTGTCTTCTTCTTGTATGCAGAGATGATATTGGCTCTACAGAGTTTACTATCTACGAGATGATGAAAGGGTCTTCTGTGTGGTCGGTTAGGTACCTTGTTAATATTGTGCAATTACCGAATCCACTTCCAGAAGGATTATCGATTCGGACGAGTGTTTGGAGTATTAGTTTGGGAGAAGGGGAAGAGGATGCTTTTGTGGTGATAAACTTATCCGGAAAGGTTGTAAAATACAACCTAATATCAAAATCTAACACTGACATCTTTGATATTGGATCTAATCAAATAAATGATGATGATGATGCTGATGATGCGGTTGTGTTCATTCCACCTTTTGAAGTTGATCCTAACCTTTATGAGTTCATTTCGTCTTTTGCAAGTGTGTGATTATCAGTCTTTGTAAAATGGTTGTTAGAATTTGATGTTAAAATTAAGCCATTGGGCATTTCGGGTCTGTCGAATGCCTAGTTAAAATTGTAATCTTTTGATTTTTGCAGTAATATGTATTGTTAAGTTTTACTTTTACATGTCAATCACTCTGTTTGGTTTTGTAAATTACATGCAACTAAATTCCAGAATGAGGTATATCAGTCGCTACTTTGGTGTTTTGGCGAAAAGGAAAAAGGAGGGAAAAAAAGACGCGAGGGACCAAACGCGAAAACGCTAAACGATAAAAAACTAGATCAGTAAATGCTACTGTAGTAAACTAAGGGTGAGGGACCAACGACGCAACCTAAAATATTTGTGAAATGATGATTCTGCCCTTCAACAAAAGGGCGACGTGGCAAGTATAATGACGGAGATAACCGTCGTTACACATAACGGAGCTCCATGGACCAAACGGGTAACTACAGTGTCAAATAAGGACCCCGTATGAGAGTCCCCGTTATATGGGGACCAAACGGGCAAACGGGATGAAGTTTGAGGACCAACAGTGTAATTTACCCTAAATTCAATTGTTATTCTCAACTTAATATTAGTGGTATTTTTAGAAGAAAGTTTAATCTAAACCTAATATTTATTAAAGACTAAACAATTTTAGCCATTCGTTTTTCTCATCAAATTGAAAAACTTACTTTCATCTTTTATTTTTAAAATTAAAAATCTCACAAACTATTAATCGTTACTGATACGCTCCGAATACGCTATACGTAGATATATATAGTATATAAGGATTATATCAAATAATAGTATAGTAAGTACTTTCCGTCGGGTTCGAGAAATAGACTTTTAACCAAAGTTGTCTCAAAAACCTCCCGGGTCGTTTTCCCTCGACGAAGCGTGAATTGAAAATCGGTTAAGTCCGTGATCGCGCGTTTTGAATAGTTTCAAAGATTTTTGAATTGGGTTTTCTAAATCCTACTAAATATAAATGACAAGTAGATAAATGCATGAAAACAAGTAAACAAGAAATGAAAATTAAACACGTAAGCATAAAATGTAAACGGGAATTAAAAACGCGACATTTAAAACCTAAATTATCTAAATTTAAACTTAAAATGATTTTCTAAACTATTTCTAATCCTATTTTGACTATTTAAAAAGAAATGCTAAAGAAATCCTAAAACGAGAACACTTAAAGTTGAAAAATGAAGAAAACGAGAACGGGAACGAAATCCCGTTCTTTAAAAAAATGAAATTTCAAAATATTAACCTTACGAAAGCAAATCTATTTTTCCTAGGTCCTAAATGATAAAAGAAAATTTTCTAAAAAAGAATTTTATTTTTTTGATTTTTATTTTATTTATTATGAATTAAAAACAGTTTTAATTTAAATTAAATGTAAAAAATAGTAATCTAATTAATAAAAAGCTGGAAAAATTATGAAAAGTACTTTGGACAATTTTCTATCTAAGAAAAATAAAATGGGATCACCAGCTTATTTGAATAAGCTGGAAATAAGCCCAAAAGGGCTGATAAGCTAAAATGGCCTAAAAGGTGGTAAGTAATAAATGATGCAAGCTTTTACCGAAAAAGACCCAAGGGCGAGATGGTTTGTGTGTGGGAGTGTGAGGTGCGGGGTTGAGTTAGGTTGAGGTCAGGGGTTCGAGCCTTGCTCACCCCTGACTTCCCTAATTCCCTTTTTTTTCAAAACTTTTTGAACAAAGTTATAAAATAGCTAAAAATAAGCAACTTTTGTGAAAACAACTTTTTCTAAAACTTAATTAATAAGCTAAAAACTTAGCTTAAAAGTCACAGTTGTGACTTAAAGAGACTTTTGAGTTTTTTTAACTAAACTAAATAAGCTACAAAACTTGAATAAGCTAAAAACAGAACTAAATAAGCTACAAGTAACTTATAATTAACCTAATAAGCAAGAATTAAGCTAAAATCTACAAGCAATAAGCTAAAAATCTAAATTAAGCTTAATGGTTTAAACTGTTAACCAAACAGTCTCATAGGGCACCTTTGAGCTTAAAAATAAGCCTCTAAATGGAACCTTATGGCCATAAGGCTTATACCAATGAAATCCTTGTCCAATAAGCTATTCAAATCAGTACTCATAAAACAGTTTGAAAATCAAAGAAGCTAAGAAAAAGGGTTGTGAAAAAGGCTGTGAGGCTCAGAACATGCTGAATTTCTAAATTTTTGTAAGAACAAAAAGGACTTATTGCAGGCCTAATTCAGATTGCTAAATAAGCTAAAATCTACAAAATAAGTTCAAAAAGATTAAGATTTGCCTAAAAACTACTTGTGAGCCAAATTTCAGATCCTAACTCTAACCCTAACTAGCTTATTTTTCAGCTTAAGAATGGCTAAAACCTATTTATGCTAGCTGATGCATTTGACACTTAAAATGAACAAACCTCAAAACCAATTGATGCAGGCCTAAGGACTAGTTTTCAACACCATTTAAACTCCTAAGAGAGAATAGAATGAGTAACTAAAACAGCTAGAACAAGCTTGAGCTTAAAAAAACTCATGAAACTGAACTTATGGCCACAGATTCAACTAACCACTTATAAACTTTTGAAAACTTGATTAAGCCTAACAAAGCACTTAAATCCTAAACTTATAAACCTTAGTATGATATTTAAAATGAATCCAAAGGACCAAATGGTCTCAAGCAGTACTAACTTGAGTTAGTACTGCTTGACCCAAACACTCCTTTAAATTCCTCAAATACATATTCAGCTTATAAAAATGAGAATTAATGCTTAAAACTTAGATACCAGATGTTATTAAGCTATTATAAGACCTAATGAACAGAATTTAACAACTAAATAAGCTAGAATAATAAGACAAAAGATTGAGCTACTATTTTTGGTTTTTCTAACTGTTTTATATCAAAAGCTATTAAAATGAAATTTAAACTACAAACTAAGTACAATAAGCATTAAACAATAGTGATAAGCAACATTAAGCTAATAACATTAGTAATAAGCTAATATTAAGCAGTAGAATAAGCAGACAAACAATAAGCATATAAAGTAAGCTTAAAAGAGAGAAATGAAATGTACCTTAATCCCTTTGCACAAAACAGGGATAATAAGGCTCTAAGAGCTAATCAACAAGCTTTGGCTTGTTATAAACAAGCTAGTAAGTCCATAAGCCCATCCACAATTGGCTTATCATCCATATTTAAAAGCTTTGGTAATTTGGGGAGGAATTGAGTGATCAACAAAGCTCAATTAAGCTTTTAAAAGCTTAACTGAGTACAATTAGCTAAAATAGTAAGAGTAGCTTAAAAGGAGCTTAAAAAGAGCTTATGATGAATTTAAACAGAATTGCTTTTAAGAAAGAACTTGGATTTAAAAGATGAAATTAAATGAAACTGAATTTCATTGAAAACTTAGAGAATTACAATACTTAGAATTTTATTAATTTCAAAAGAGATTACCTGGCTTTTTAAAAGGAAATACAATAAGAAAACAATAATAAGCTAAAATGTGCTACAGAATTAAACTCCTATTCTACTCCTACTTCTACTTCCTAGATGTCATTTCTCGTTGTGTGATTTTTTAGCGATTTACTAGCATTTTGAGGTACCTCTTTATAAGGCATCCCCTTTATTGCTCTCCCATCTTCTAATCATAACCATCCATCAGTAAAATACCTAACTCATCAAATCTTGATCGTTAGCTGCTTCCACCGTCCGTTATAGCCAATGAGCTTAGCTGGGGATTGCCAGCATGGCATCCCTTGTGTCAGACGTGTCAGAAAAAGGTTTCTAGAAGGGTTAACTTTCATTAAACGAAGGTAATTGGAGCAGGGTAATTGTGGGAACGCGATGAAACAGTGTAAAGGGGTTACCGAAGCCCTGTTTTTCTTTTATAACTTTTGTTTGACCTGGTTTTTAAATAGGTTGACTTGGGCTAAAAGGGTTTTGGGCTCGGGAATGGACCAAGGGTTTGGTTAAATAGTTTTTTTTTGTTTATAATAAGACTTAAAGACCGTTAGTCTTTTAATAAAAATGGATAACGTGTTATTCTGTTTAGGGGTTTATTGGTGAAAATAAAAGATTTAAACAAAATAAGGGGCTTTTTTGGTAATTTGAAGGTTTTGTCATTTTATTGGTTGACCATGGTTGACCTTAGGTGACTTTTTGTTAACCAATTCCTAGAAAACTTCTCAGCTCTTGTGCACTCTTTCCTTCTCGTGTTCGGCTTTGTCCGTTCTTGCATTTAATTTTGCTCCATTTATTTTATATCATACCTGCAACATACACAAACCAAAGAACAAAGAATATATTTGCCCATTTTTTGTTATGTTTCTGGTCTTTTGGGTTCGTTTTACAAGGTAAAGGTATGTGTAAAATAGCACGATCCAAATTTCCCCCATGCTATAGGTATTGTCGTGTCCTCACGCAATGCTTTATAAGTAAGCACTTAGAAAGACTTAAGAATCTTGTCACTACTCGACTAATTAACTCGAAAAGTAGTAAGTGTTCTTCGAGGTGAAATTAAAGATTAAGAGTTTAGAGATGTCCCAATTTTTAAATTATTGCATTATTACCTCTAATCTATATATATTTATTATATATATTATATATTTTTATATATATATATATATATATACTAATATATTATATATTATTTTGCAACTAACTAGCAACTAACTAATTTGACTTTCGTTATTTTCATAACCGTTAGGGATCACAGAACAAGATGCATTTCGATCCGAAAATGCCCAAAAAAAGGATAAATTCATCGTTCTCGACTTTTCACTTGCTCCAAACCAAGCTTAAAATGAAATCACAGATAAACAGTTAAAATGCTAACACTACTCATATTTGCAACTTGTGAACTTTTCACTCCCGATAATTATTATATCTTAGGTGAATGTGCTATTTTGAATTTCAACCATGGATCAACATTTTACAAAATTCTATGTTTCACGTTTCACCCGAGAATAATGAGTTTGAAGGCGATATCATCCCATGTAGCGACTTTCGTCTCGGCGCATCCTAACCTTGCGGCTAAGTGACTAGGCTTTTGACATCCCATAGAGACTAGTATCGAAACTCACGGACCTTAGGTTTCAAAAACTCTCAGGTTTCCCGTAAATACATAGCTTATTTAAAAACTTAAAATGAAATAGTCAAAGTTCAAAATCTTATTTAAATTTAACAAAAAGAGATCTATTTATTAATTCAAACTTAAACATAACATTTATGCTATTGTAACCCTCGACCTTTTAGAAGGCTGCAACATCGGTTGTGAGTCGACAAGATGCAGCAAACTTTTATCAGTCTCGGATTTTTATTATTACTATGGGCTTTCTTTAGAAGACTACCACATCGGTTGTGAGCCGACAAGAGGTAGTAAACTTTTATCAGCCCACAGTTTTTATTATATTTTTTATTTTTCATCATTTTCTTTATATATTTTATATTTTGTATAGAGAAGACTTCTTTTTGAAAAATTCAAGTATAAGTTTGAACTAAGACTAAATTTTTTGCTATATACTATATAAAAATTGTTGATTTAAGTTTAATCTCTAAAAATAGCACGTATGATTAGTCCGGTCAGGAGCTTATGGGAGAAAAAGTCACAAATCACATACATGAGCTCTTAAGATTTCCATCTAATCCTTGTTAAGCATCCCACTCATACTTAACTCTATCAATTTTCATTCTTCATGATTTTTTGCGAACGCTTAGCCTAAAAGTTAAGGAACAAGCTAGAGCTCAACACGCTCGATCGGGTCAAAATTTATTTTTATTCTACCCAGCAGGAAAGTCAAAATTATGACAAAACACTTATTTTATTTTTGAAAATTTTTAAAATTTTCATTTTTTTGAAATTTTGGTGGTAAAAACAGGATTACGTGAAAACAACGGCTACAGGCATAATCAAATCGATAGATTCCCCCCATACTAAAACTAAACATTGTCCTCAATGTGAGATTCCCCATACTAATTCCAATGCATATTCTTGATATAAAGGGTTCTATATGCAAATCTAAAGCCGTTTATTAAGTATGCTAAAGATAAACGTTAGTCGATAAGATTTTAGGATATTGGATTCCCTAAATGAAGCTGAGGATATGAAGCTCGAATGTATGAATGGACAAAACCATGAACATGAGAGTCTTCAAAATCTGGGCAATCCTGGACAATAAAAATCACAAAACATGAAACACGAGAAAAGAAAGAAGCGAGTCTCCTCACATCATTTGTTAGAAAATAGATAAAAAGATAGAAATGCTTGTTTTTGTTAACCGAGTCATGAGCTTGACTCGACCCCGAATAAGTTGTCTATGGGGAAGCAAATGGAAAAGAAAATATCAATCGGGCTTTCATTAATGTTTGGATAAACATAAAAGCACATGAAAGTTCCATCCTGATGAGATGCCACCGGCTCTAAATGGAGATGTCGGGGTCAAAAATGGTGTCTTCACTTCTGGTGGAGAGAAGTAAAGGAGAATCCACAAGGTAGGTGAGAAACGGGAGAAAAGTCCGAATGACAAATGTTAAGGAATCGTCATCTTCAACATTTTGAGAAACATCAATCTTACCTCCCCTTAGGTCAAAACATTTATCTTGCTCATCAAAATTGTTTATCACGGGTACATCGGGCTCAATGTCGAAGGTAAAACGCTCCTACTCAAGAATTGGATCTTCGTTAAGTATGTTTTCAAGGAAAACGATATCCCCTTCGGAGTCTAAATCGCTCTCAATACCCGAAGGTATCGAGTCTTCCAAAACAAGAAATGTATCAACCTCCTCTACAAGAACGTCACTATCCACAACTAGAATAGGAGAAGAGGAATTTTCAAGCACAAAAGGAATAGAAGGAGTGAGTTTCAACACTTCGATCTTATCAATGAGAATATTGACATTTAATAATTACTCACGAAGAATATCGTCCTCTATTTGAAGAATATCATTGTCATTTTCTCCTTCTTCTTTATCAAAATCTTCTTTATCAAAATCTTCTTTATCAAAATCATCTTCATCAATTCCTAGTAAAATTAGATTAATAAAATCAAGTTTACCAACGAACTCCTCGGGAATAAAATCAATCTTAGGAGATGTGATCGAACTATCTTGACTAAGCAAAGAGTTAATAAGTCCACATTCGGCATCAAAATGATCACAAGATGGCACATCACAAATATCTTCGGAAATACCCTTAAACTCACTTGGGATTGGGACAAGGTTCTCAACACTAGTCTTTTCTGTTTCTGGAATAGTGTTAAGATGCTCATCCCCTATACTTAGAGAGTTATCGGGCTCCTCGATAGGTAAGTCTGGTGTGATTACTTTAGGCTTTCTATATATAACAGTATACTCATCGTCATCATTATAGAAGGTCGGACGATTCTAACTTAGACTATTAATAAATTCAGATAGTTCTTCATTACTATTTCACACATCTTCAAGGAGTTTACTCATCAAATGTTGCAGGAACTGGACTTAACTGGATGTTTGATATTGATACTCTAACCATGTCTATGAATTAACAACCAATTTTTGCAGGGAATCAAACTAATGGTCATGCAAGTACCAAAGCAAATAAGTCTAGATTCCGCATAGACTTTAAGTTATCTCACAAAGTTTCTGTCTTAGTAGTTTTGGATTTATCCAAGGTTACTAACCTTTACACAAGCTAAAGGAAGTGAAGATCTATTCAAAAGGGATCAGCACGCATTGGACCATAAACATCCATGTTCAAAAGATTAAGTTTTTCTTGGTTGGTGCCTTTAAATTTGGGTTTGTGGGGTTTCTTCTGGCTTTTTCCCATTGCATCAGCAGAACATAGATGGTCCTTTTCAAATTTAAGCTTAGGTAGACCTCAAACAAGACCGTGTCTAGCTAAATGGTTGATTACACCAAAGTTCAGATGAGTCAGATGTTGGTTCTATAGTCATGAATTAGTCTTTGAGGCCTTTGACAAGAGACATATCAGGGAAGACGCCATCATATCTCCAATAGACAGTGTATACAGATTATTTCCTCGAGGTCTAGTCACTAGATCATCACCTTCTAGATTGTGGATAAAGCAGGTGTATGGACGAAAAGCAACTCCAAGGTTCGAATCACAAAACTACCTAATAGAGAATAAGTTATGTCCAAGTCCTTCCACATAGTAAACCCTTGATATCGTAACATTCCTAATATTATAATCTCCATAACCCCATTATCTTTGCCACTTGATTATTTTTGAATTTGATAGTACCCAAATATTTACTAACAAAATTGGTAAGCTGAGAGCGATCTCAAGTCATATGCTTGGAGCAGCCGGAGTCCAAATACCATAGAACAATTTGGACAACCTGCAATCAGTAAGAGTGGAAGATGGATCATCGGAAACTATAGATCCATAGGATTTATTATGTTCCTTTTGTTAGCAAAAATAGATTTATTTTTCTTAGTTTTGCCAACAAGATCAGTAGTTTTAGGTTTCATAGGTTTCCTTGAGTAAACCAATGTTACTACAGGCTTAGGTGTATCAATTTCTAAAGCAATTGGTTTCCTAGGGGGCACTTCAGTAGTTGTGGTAATCCTAGTTAAAGGGAACTCATTTCCTACTATAGTGAAGGTCCGACTAGTAGGTCTCCAAGTATATCCAATATTTGTGAACACCTTGCCTGTTGGTTTCCATACTTTTCTATTTGAGATTTTCTTAATAGATTTATATTTAGCACGAACATCATTGATAGAATTAAGAACACACAAATCATGATTATCAGAAAGCATGTAACCATTACACTTAACACATATAAGTTCAGAATTCGCATTCAGCTTGGAATGCTGCACATTTACAGTTCCTTGAGGTTCAACAACATACTTCTTATTTTTCAAACTAGATTTAACATTCCCAGGGTTGGTTTCTACTTTATTCTTTTGAGTATTATTTGGTGGTCGCTGGATCTTATCTTTCTTTGTATTGCCTGAAGGTTGTGATCCACTAGCACTAGTAGACGGCTTTACTCCTGTAGAAGACAATGCAATTTTGTTAGAAACTAGGTTTAAGGAAGAATCTATTTTTGTTTTTGTGGTTCCTACGGATGTAACAGGCTCAGCGAATCTAACTCTTTTGTCCTTGTTCTTTACGGTGACAGCCACTAATTTGTCATTAGGATTGTTGATGCTAGGGCAGGTTTATCTGATTATTATAAGCTACTCGTGTATTTGTTTAGTATACTTACAGGCAGAGTCTAAGGAATTATTTAAGGGATTTTAGGATTTTCCTTGTTTAACTATTTCCTTAAGAATCGTTGCTTGTTCCTAACTATGCTTAAGGCAGTTAGAGTGAGATGTTCTATTATTCAACAATATAGGGGCTAAGGGCTGCACATTAATTTTTAGTATGTTTGGATCAATAGTGTGTTTAGTAACAACATTTTCAACTAATTCTTTTACTTTAAGTTTCCTTAAGTCATTCTTTAGAGCTGTTATTACCAATCCTTGTTCTAGAAGTTTTGCATTTAAATTAGAAATTTCCACATACTTTTGATTGACTTGATTAATTAATGTATCACATTGTTCTTTTGATCGAATACGTGCTGGTTTAATCGAGTCATAAAGTTGCTTATAGGTTTGTTTCAAATGTTAATTTTTAGCAATAAGTTTTGACACCCTATGATCCAATTCAATATTTATCGTTTCAATCTCTTCTATGTCCTTCTTGACCTTATCCTTATTTACATTTCCACTTAAAGATTTAATTTTTTTCTTTCAACTTCTGTATTACTGTGTCTTTCTCTTGAGACTGAGATTTCAATTCATTTAATTCAAAATATTGATTAAAATTTGGAGCATTTTGATTTGAACTAGAATTTTCCCTTTGAAAATTTCTTGATTAAGTTAAGTGTCAACTTTTAAAGAAATGGAATGTTTTTCAAGAGTTGTAAAACTTTTTAAAAGTTTATCATAAGTTTCTTTTTAAATGAAATCTTTCTTGTTTAGAAGCTTAGTCTCTAGTTTGAGACACTTTTCAAATTCATGAACATTCACAGAAGCATTATCCACAGAAGAATTCACAACAACATTCACAATATTTGTGTTAATGACTTCTTCCAAGAGTCGTTCGTTCTTATGTAAAACTTGATTCATTCTAACTTCAAAAGTTTTTGACTCTAAACGATGTTGTTTAACGGCCTGTTCCATTTGTATAAAAACATTTTAGACTTCAGCAAGTTCATCAATTAAATATTGATCAAAGTTATTGAATATGTCCTTGAGTGTTTTAACAAATGGAATAATTTCATCCCTAAAACAAGCTTTTGTGTGTTCAAATGCCTACATGCCTTTAGTGATAGCTGTGGTAGTGGTTCTTTCTTTAACAACCTTGTCAAAGCAAGCAAGATGGTATTTAAGTTTCTTCAAACTCGTATTCGGAATGACATTACCATCATAAAGCTTGGGTTCCAACTACTGAGCTCATTTTAGATAATAAGGATTTTGAAAATCTAGGGCATGTTTAATGGAATGATCATAGAAAAACTTTGGTTTTGTCAACATATGAATAGTTTGCGCTGATTGATCTCTTTTATAAACAATATTATCAAGATGGTTGATTCGGTTTTCTAAAGCAATTTCTCTATCAATATTTCTAGATTATTCTTTCATAAATTATTTTTAAGAAATGTAACAGTTTTTATTAATGATTCTTTTTCTTGTAATTGTTCAGAAAGAGTTTCTTTCAGACGATCAATCTCGGCATTCTGTTCATGTGAATCTGAAAACTTATCTTTACTCGTTATTTCAACATTTTGTCCGTCTTTCAACACCTTTATTTGTTCTTTATATCTTTCAAGCTCAGTAGTTAAAGTATCATTGACACTTTTATTGTTCAAATTAATCTGAGTGTAGTTAAGTACTTAGGTTTTCAGTTGTTCAATCATAGATAAGATTAGTGCATCTTGTTGTGTAGAGGAAATAGAATTCTGAACAGTTGCCTGTTGTGTTTCTTGCAAATACTAAGAATAAGGAATGATATTACTATCACTGGTTATTTTAGTCTCTGAATGATTCACAACACTAGACTGTTCAGAAGACGACATCACCTGCACATCTTAATTTGTTATATTATTAACATTATCCGGATTGTGTACCTCAGAGAGAGCATCTGAACCAAAACGAGAAAAATTTGCCATGAGAGCAACTTGGGCATTGTTGAGTTCATCACAATCAGAGTCATATGCATCCAGATCATCGGCTTGATAAGCAGCATTGTGAGTAATGATAGTTTGTGTGTTTTGAAATTCTAGAACTCCTAGATCTGCCAGTAACGCTAGCTCTTCCTCATGTAGAACTTAACCATTTGCTTGAGCTTGTACCAGCAACACTTTATCCTTAAACCATGAATCATCCCTTTTTCGTTTAGGTTTAGTGCATTACTTGTACATGTGTCCTTCCCCTTTGTTGTAGTAACAGATAACAACCCTCTGTTTCATAGAATTTATTCCACTTGTTCTTGGAGTGTAGTTCCTAGTAGTACCCAAAGCAAAAGAAACTTGTCTCCCCTGAACTGGTTGTAAATTTACTCTTCCATCATTGATGGGAGCTTGTTGTCTGGGGTTTGACAAATTCCTTAGCTGGTTGCTGGTAGTAGGAAAGCGAGAGGTGATGGCAGATGTCAAAAATGACATCATATGATTAATGGCATCCATGGGGTCGTTACCATGCTTAAACACTGGAACGTTTAGAGCTAAGTATTATGAGGAAAATTCAGGTTGTTGTTGTTGATGAACTGTGGGAGCATAATCTATTTGAGTGATTGATGGTTATGGAGAATAAACATTATGGTGAACAGATGATTGATAATGATTAGATGTATAAGTGATTGAAAGAGGTGTGGATGGTTGATTGGTTGAGTAATTGTGAGATGATAAGGTGATCCATACTGTTGAGATTGATATGGTGACACTTGTGGTTGAAATTTAGAGTTCTGAAATGAGTTCTGATAAGTTGGATAAGGAGACTAGGTCATCTAATGGGTTGCAACCAAAGCAAGTGGATCTGAGTTGCGTTCATGCATTAAACGGACTTCATTCGCATTAAATTCGTATTGTTCCAAGTAAGCATGAATCTGATAAATATTAGTTATGTGCAAATCCTGAACCAGTTTGACATCAGTCACAAATTTGCTTCACTCGGGAGGAAGAGTGTTCAAAAACTTAGTGTTTACTTAAAATTGTTCTAGTTTCACATTGAAGATGTTCAAGTCATTGAGTAGTAGTGAAAATCTTAAGTAAAAGTCATGTAGTGTTTCTCCCTTCTTATAAGCAAACTTATCAAATTGATCATATAGTTCACACTCTCGTTCATGCTTTGTTAAGGAAGTTCCTTGCATGAGAAGTTAAATTCTTTCCCAAAGATCCTTGGTGACTCTATGATGGCTCATAAGTGCATAGATTTCAGTAGGTAAACCTTGGAGAATGATATTTGTAGCCTTGACATCATAATTAGCTTGAATTACATCAGTAACGGTCAATTCAGTAATAAATATAAGATATTGCATCTCTATCTAATGTTTAAAGGATCTTTAAGTACCATTTGTAAGTGATATAGGGCAAGCTATGTCACATCATGTGACTTTTATATAAAATAATTTGTAATAATTATACTTTTTATTTGTTTTCCAGCAACAATAAAATATAAAAAATTATCAATAATTAATATCATATATTGTATCTCTATCTGATGCTGTAAGAATTTATAATTACAAGTTCTAAATGTTATAAAGAAAACTATTTCATGTCATTTGAAGTTTTTATTTAATAATTATTGAAAATCATAATGTTTTACTATTTTTTCCATTAGCAATTAGATATAAAAAAATTGTTAATAATAAATATCTGATATTGTATCTTTATATGATGTTTAAAGATGTTTAATTTTAAGTTGTGAGTGATATATAGCACACTATGTCACATCAGATGACTTATATATATTTAATAATAAGTTAAAATCATACTTTTTACTTGTCTTTTAAGTATAATTTAAATATAAAAAAATAACATTAGTAAATATCAGATATTGTATCTCTATATTTTGTTTCAAGAATATTTGGTTACAAGTTCTAAAAGATATAACTCAAATTATCTCACGTCATATGATTTTATATTTACTAATAAGTGAAAATCATACTTTTGACTAGTAAATCCAGTTGCAATTAAATATAAAAAAATTACTAGTAGTTAACATAAGATAATGTATATCTCTTAAATCTGTTTATTTATTAGTTCTAAGTGATATAGAGCAAATTATGTCACATCATGTGACTTTTATACCTAATAATTAGTGAAAATCATACGTTTTACTGGTTTTTAAGTAGAAATTAAATATAAAAAAATTATAGGTAATTAATATCAGATATTGTATCTTTATCAGATATTTTTTGGATATTTAAATATAGGTTGAAAGTGATATAAAGCAAAGTAATAGAGCTCATGTGACTTTTATATTTAATAATAAGTGAATTTTTTACCTATCACTGGTTTTCTATTAGCAACTAAATATAAAAATTATCAGTAACTAATATTAGATATTGCATTGGATTCGCAATTTATAGGGTGTCCAAGCATGATGTGTTCTCCAAAAAAATAATCATTGAAGTAACCCGTGTTAAAGTTATGAAGTGGTATGACTACGGGTATTTGGAAGAGTTTAAAGTTTGATGAGAAGACCGGACACTTCACAAGTTCAAGGAAGGTGACTTCCTAAACCTTAATCTGCATGATATTGAAGATAAGCTACTTCTCTTAGTTCAGAAGTAAATCTCAAATCTTGAAAGAGATGTCATCTTTGACTTAAATGTGGCATTACGGATGTTCACCAGACATGTTGTCGATCAGAAGCGGGTGGAAGATTTTCAACTTGTAGTCGAAAGCTACCAGAAGAAGCAAAATATCACCAGTCCCGAGACTTTCAGATCTGACATCTCCGACATGACCCCATACACTGCATACAATAACCCTTAAGGAATCATCTATCAAGACAAGTACTAGAGAAACAGATTGATGCGCTCCGATGAACTCTACAAGTTCTATGACGGGACGCTCACATCTGTCAGAATGGTTCTTTATGATAATGCTTCTAACCTGAGGATAGAGTACTTTCTAAAGAGAAGATGCAGTGAATGAGACAGGATAAGGTCTCGCATCATGATCGAGAAGATCGATAAGCAGCTCTATAAGAGAAGGTTAATAAGGAATTTGGAGAAATTCGTTGGTGGCAAAGAATATGGGGAAGACCTCAGGCTGCTGGAATAAACAATATGACTTTGTCATGTTTTGTCCTATCTCATTTTAGGTCATTCTCTCGTATATAGTAAAACTTATGAATATGTGAATAAATAGTATAGACTAATAGTATTAGGCAAATATCGTGTTTGAGTACGAATTTTTAAGAATTTCTTAGTAAATTCAATTTTTTTCAAATTAACGTACTCAAACACCATATTATACCCTCATAATTTGAGGGGGAGCATTAAAATGTTCCATATATGACTTGTTAATAATCAGAACATTTTTCTCCCCGAATGCATTTATATTTAAATCAATTAATAATCAAAATATTAAAAGATTTAACATTTTTGATAAGGGAGAAAATGTGATTAAAATATATAACTTGTAAAAAGTGATCTTAATAACTCTAGTGCAGCTTCTTCCTCGTATGTGTTAAACATTTTCGAATATCGATGCATATATGTAGGGGGAGAAAATTTCAATGTAAAATCGTCGAGGTACTAAATGTTTTGATTTATATCACAATGCACCTTGACCGATGTTTTTCAAATGGTTTTAAGGCTGTGATATAAAGCAAACTATCTCACGCCATATGACTTATATAAAAAAAACTATATTTAACTAATGTTTAAAGGATCTTTAACTACCAGTTGTAAGTGATATAGGGCAAGC